>JAJJWW010000313.1:0-23742 GCA_023531295.1 Papaver armeniacum | reverse complement strand
CGAGAGTATTCACTTCCTGACAAGGTCCTGGTTTTTCTGCATTTGCGATTTCCTCGTTAACAAAATCTTGTTTGTGTCATTTACTTTTATTTTCCGCATTATAATTGTTTTATTATAATTAAAGTAAATTACACCAACGTTAATTCCTATTTACTTGATAAGCAATCCTATTGTGTTTAGTTAAGCCGAACCTTTGTATCAAGTAAACATACTTCGTTGTTGTATTGTCTCGATCTCGTATCCTTAGACGATCACACGAAGTGTGAACCGATTAGTTGTATTGTCTCGACTCACTCATAGACAAGCACTTTGGATAAAGGGACTCTATAGGTAGGAAAAGTTTTATCTTTGAGGTATATTTGGGTACCCTCGCTCTTTTCATATGGAAACAAGAGGTGCTCAGAATCTTTGAGAATGCGCAAAGTTGTACCTAGTCAATTCACACTTAGCATAAATAAATGATTCTAACAAGTAATTCAATCTTCTCTTTGAATGCTAATGACGGATACACTGCGTATCACGTAATTAGTCTCCACTAATCAAGGCTTTTATTATGATAAATTTTGATGCTTCATTTCTAAAGGTTAATAAAAGCACTAGAATTGGACTAATACTTAGGAATTTTTTGCAAAGTCAATGGGAGGGGAAAATCCATACATACCACAACCCTAGATGAAGAGCAGAAGAGGCACTAGCAATGTTCATAGCAAATAGTAATGGGCATTTGAGATGGATCTCAAAGCTACACTGGAAGGAGACTGGTTAAATGTTGTTAAAGTCATTAAAGGTTTTGTTAAATGTGTGTCTAGGACTAAAAAATTCAGTTCTTGATTGCTTGAGCACAATTAATAATTTTATTGAGTGGAAAGTACTCATAAAAAGATCAACTAACCTTGCAATGTGACACACAGCAAAATACGCTAGACTCGATATGAGCCATAAAGTTGTCCTATTTTAGAATAGGTTTGTCCTCCATAAATTATCATCTCTACATCAGAGATTGTTAGAACACCGCTCAGTCGAACTCGTTGTGCGTTGTATCTCAAGCTTGTTGTCAATTTTAGTGACAAAACTATAAGTCTTGATTTCTAGTCTACTTATAGCTAAGTCTCGGATTAGGATAGTAAGTGTAGTTGAGCGTTATACTTCACGATGTTCATCGATTGAAGACGAAAAACTACTAAGGAGCTTGTGGAACTTCATCAATAAAAGGTATGTGGAGACTTGAACTCATCTATCACTCAAAAGTCTATCTACTCTATCTCCTATTTGAGACAAAAGTCGTATAAAATATATAGAATTCGATTATACACATTTGATATTTCGAAATGAGTTTAACTTCGCTTTACATATTTATCAAATATGTAAGGTAAGCTTCGCTTTTAACCAAGTTCATCTTATATTCTTGACGAAAGTCAAAAGATGATCATGTGAAAATCGCCTTGTAACATCTTACAGATTTGTATGAGGCAGGTCATTTGATGTAGACTCGGAATGTTTGGTGATCATTCGTTCACTTGAAAATTGCTTTGAATCTAATAGTTTGTGTGAGACAAATTATTGTCATCTTCCGAGAATGTTTCAATGATTGAAATGGGAGTTTAGAAAAATAACCATGATTGTATATAAGACAAGACGCGTACTTGTATGCTAATCAAGTGAGTTATTCCAAGTCACAGGAACCATGGTATGCATACCCGTATATGCATCTTGATTGGTTTTAAGGTCCCAGAACTTAGTGCATATGCCGGTGCGCGTCTCATGCGTAAACTCAAGTTCCTGGACTAAAGCTGGCAGTTTGGTGGTATGCGTACCAAGTTCGCGTCTTGGCGGACCTTAGTCAAACCACTTAGGTTTGCGCTGATTCACATACTTGAGTAGGTTATGTTCTAAAATCGGTTTTGTTCATGAACTAATACATTTATTTATATAATAAGGAATGCAACATTTTGCAAACCGTGGCTATAATGTTCATGAATTGATTCGAAAGGAATCAAAATCGATTTTGCTTCAATTGTCTTATATACTTTTATGAGAATATAAACAATCGATTAACTCTAACTAGTTTCATTTGAGTCATTTAAACTAGTTATGGTTAAGATGAATATGGCTGATAAGTGAGTGTTCATATGGATCACTTCGTCAACTATTGTTGAGTCAACAAAGGTGCACACGTTTAGGTACGGTTACTCATATCTAAATGAAGTCACTTTTCATTTGTGTGTAACAAGCTAAGTTCGAACTAACGGTTGAAAGATATTAGCTTGAGTCTAATCAGTTTTCATCGATCATGAATATTGAATGCTTTGTTACCAAGGTAACATTGATTGCAAAACCTGATTTGAAGACTATATAAGGGAGAACTCTAGTAACTGGGAAACCTATTGCCCACACCCCCTGTGTGATACTAGTTGCGACTAGAGTCGATTCTCCTTTAACCTTAGGTTTTTCCAAAAGCCAGTAGGTTAACGACTTGAAGACTTCATTGGGATTATGAAGCCGACCCAACTATTTTCTATGTAGTTGCTTGTTCTGATCTTGTCTTTTCTATCGTGATTGAGTATTATCTTATCTAGATTGGCTCGATATTTAATCCCCGAGTAGGCAAGATAAAAACTAGTCACAAATATCTTCGCCTCATTGTTTGTGATTCCACAACATCTTGTTTCGCTACCAAACGATTAAGATTATTGTGAGGTGATTGATATTTCTAGGCTGTTCTTCAGGAATATAAGTCTAAGTATATCAATTGGTTCCCTGTTCACCTTGATTTATCAAAAGACTAACAAAAATCACAGGTTTGTCTCGGGGAGACAGATTTATCTATCCAATAGACTTTTCTCTGTGCTAAATGATTGGTTTATCAAGTCTTCGATTTTGGGTCGTAGCAACTCTTAGTTGTAGGTGAGATCACCTAAGGGAATAAAGTGCGCAGAATCCCCGTGGTTCTAGAGGCGTAAGGATTGAGATTGTACCTTGAATCGTTGTGAGATTAGTTAGGGCTCAACTACATTCCAGTCCAAAGTTAACTTGAGTAGGCTAGTGTTTGTAGCATGCTTAATATAATGTGGTGTTCAAATCTGACTAGGTCCCGGGTTTTTCTCGCATTTGCAGCTTCCTCACAACAAAATTTCGTGTCTCTGTTATTTATTTTCCGCATTATATTTGTTTATATAATTGATATATCACAGGTTGTGCGTAAGTTCAATCAATTGAGAATCCAACCTTTGGTTGTTGATTAAACCGATTGACACTTGGATATTGTTTTGATACCGTCCAAGTTATTTCTTATATTCAATCGGGCTCGCAAATTCCTATTTGTTTGATTGCGGATTGAATTGAGAAATAGAGATATAACTCTTAGATATATTTCTTGATTGAGCTCGCTTTATTAGTTGGTGCTCTCAATTATATTGGAGTTAGTCCATACAGATTGTTGGCGAAATATTGGGTGTAGTTGTTAGACCCCGCTTTTTCAATTGGTATCGGAGCAAAAACACGTTTAAGACCTTATAAGTCTCTGTTTATAACGATTTGTCTCTATGGAAAATAGTGTTTTCTCGACAACGCAACACCGGGTTAAAACACTCGATTTGGTTCAAAGCCTTGAATCTCCGAAAAATCTCTCACATCTTCTCCATGGATTGAAACTCGTGTTCAACTGGGAAAAACGCCTAGATGAACAGTTGGATGATCTTTCATATGAAATAGATTCAAAAGAGAGACAAGATGTTGATGAGGAAATCTCAAAATATATCAAGCTTTTTCACCATCTCATAAAGAAAAAAGAAGTCAACAACTTGCTTGGTCAATATCTCAAACCTCGCCGTCTAGAAAATGAAATCAGAAAACTCTTTAAGGGATATGATTGTGGTTACAAATTTTACAATCTCTTCTTAAAGATCGTGAAGAAGATGCGCTGCTCAAAAATTCTAATGTGATAATCTTCGTCTTAAATTTCTTTTTGTTGAAAGAAAGACTTGCAAAACAAGCAAGATATGACTCTCAACAAAATGTTTTAACGAAAGAGAAATCACTTTCTCTCTCCGTAGAAAATAATTGAGCCTGATCTAGTCACGCTCTTGATAAGGTCAAATCACCGGAAGAGAATCCGAAAAGATTCAATAGTTCTACAAAATTATCCACTATGCCGAGCATGTAAAGAACATCGTGGATACACGTGGTCTCGGGCTATAAAGGAATAGACGCTCCAAGTGCTTTGGTAAGATCAATTTTGTCTCGTGCTAATGGCAAACTCCCAAGAAATTTTCAAATCGATATCAAAAGTGAAAGACTACCTTCACAAGACTGATGTTCCTAAGAACAAAGATTGTCAACCTTCAAAAACAGCTCATATGAGAACAAAGTTAAAAACATTCCCTTTAACTCACATTATTAAGCAAAAAGGGTCATCTTGAAGGAGATGTCGTTGACCGCAGAATGAAAATCTTCATAACATTCTGTAAGGATGTCGAAAAAAGTAATCAAACCTGCTTCTCATTATGTTGGTGTTAAAGGTCTAATATGCAATCAAGAAAAGTGCTGTGATGGGACAATTCTTGGTTGTAAATATGACACAAAATTTGTTTACAATTGTAAAGGGAAGAATGTTATATGGACGACTGACTCTTTAAATTGCTTTATGAGGAAAAAAAGTCATCGAAGGAAGAAGAAAAGTTCAAACTCCTTGCCTCTCACTGAAGAAAGTCTTGAATCTAAAGTGTCTGGTCCCGAATACATTCACATCAATAATCGTGTCTCGAGCTCAAGACCAAAGATAAATAGACTTAAACGCAGATAAGAAGGCGAAAAGAACTCGTCGTGATTAATACTTGTTATTCTCCTATTAATTCTTTTGAAAAGTCCGATGATGTTTCTTATGACAAATCCCGAATGAAAAGGGAAAATGTCAATGCCCTTGATGAGTTATTTGCTTATCAAACTACAACTTGACTGCTTACTAATGAGCATCCTCTTTGAGACCGAGTGAGGATGCTCATAATTCTCTAGAAGCTTTTCTTCTTGGCAAAGTGGCCTCTGTTGTATCTGTTTTTCTTTCAAAAATAAATTGATCATCTTACTGTTGATCCCTGCTCCTAATTATTATATTTGTAATATATTTGATCAGTAACTCTTGAGAATGTTCTCTTTGTTTCTCACTTTGAAAACCCTTTTATTCTTCCTTATGACATTTAATTTGTTCTCTATCAACAATAATCATATGTTCTTTCCTCTTGGGCTAAGATTTTCTCGTCAATATGTTTAGAATTTGGCTTTGATTTTATGAAAACTACTTCTAAATTAGGCTCCATGCAGTTCTCTTGGTCTTGAACCCGGTTCATAACCATGAGTGTACGTGCACTCGGCCCATTACCGAACGTAAATAAGTAACTAGGGTTTCCCTATGAATGTCTCATATATATCATGAACTCTTCTTCGATATATACTGTTTCGGTAACGTCAAAATTCTCTCTGTGAGATTTTGGCGTGCACAATGGATGGATGCAAAAAGGAAGACAATGTTGAAGGCATCAAAGTTATTGGAGCCTCACGAAAATCCTCTCTCCATAACCCGCTGCATGCGATTGATCATGAAAAAGATCCCCGCCAGATTTCGTCTCAATTGTGGAAATCTTCTTCGATTTTGGAGTCGTTAAATGAACAACTTGAAATTGCAACAAAGAATTTGAATTTTTGAAAACCGAACCAAGAAAGTAACTAATGAACTTGTCTCATTTCGATCTCTCCTGTTGTCGATTATGTCCGAAGACCTTGATTTTGTTTTTTATTAAGAGACTTCTTATGAGAATTTATTCTTATGTTTTAAGAAGGATAAGTAGGGTTTGGAATAGCAATTATTGTGAGTACACATAGCTATTACCAACAATTTTCATCTTATAATGTTTTTAGATTTATTTATTTAAATTCTAAAAGTTTATTTGGAAGATGATTTTGTAGTATTAATCTTTACGCTTTATATATTGCAACTTGTTATGGGATATGTGTTTACGTCCGTGAACTATGATTGTCCCATATATGTCAAAAGTTAAGTCTATTATGTCTTTATGCAAATATTGATGGAAGATATGATCAATTTATGATTACAAAGATTAAGTCTATTATATGTCTTTATGCAAATATTGATGAAAAATAGAATGAATCTTTGAATATTCCGCAGTATTGGTCTTTCCCTGATCCATATCTTTGTGTAAGTACTGTGCGTCTTGATAGGTGTAGAATACACCTAATTTACTATCTAGTAGTTTATGCTTTCTTTGCTATTTTTCTTGTAAATTATGTATTTTACGCTTGTTTTGAGTTTTGTAGCTACTATGGAGTCGCACGGAGAAAAGAAGAAGAAACCACCCAATTTGAGCCAAAAGGGCAAAAAGGTCATTTCACCAAGGAGGGAATACTATATGGAGCCCAGCCAAGGTTAAGGGAAGGTCAAAGAAGTGTCCCTTATCCAAAAGAAGGGAGTGAGAATAGCACAATTGGGATATATTTATAGTGGGTGTCTGAATCCACCCATACCCTAACTTAAACCCGTACCCGGATTCAAACCCGGAACCAAATTCACCCCAGCTTTCATTACAACCCTAAACCCGAGATTCATTATTTCCAATCATTTTCTTCACACCTGAACTCGAGAGGAAATTGATCGAGAGATGGGAGTAAGAATCAACCTGAAGCTGGTGGATGTTGAGTTCGATTAATCGAGAAGGAGGAGATCGATTGCTTGGTGGCGCTGTTGAAGAACAGGGATCGAATCGGAGAAATTAATGGTCTGTAATGGGTTCGATCTGGAGGTGGTATTGATGGCTGTTGTTGTGATGGATTGTAGAGATCGAATGGGTTTGAGTTTCACTGATAATGGGTTTCGATTGGTAATGGTACTGGACTCAGTGGAGATGGCTGCCGAATAGCTCAGAGATGAAGAAATTAAGGTTTTAAAGGGATTGAAGGAACTGAGCTTGCGGTTTAGTGAGAAATTGATGCTGCTATTGAAGAAGCCGAGGTCTCAGAAACTGGAGGTGAAAGTGATTGTCCTGTTGCTGCTATGGGGCTGTGGACTGATGGAGTTTGAAGTCTGTGAAGAGAATGAAGCCGCAATAGGAAGATTGAAGCAAGTTTGGAATGTTGAATCGAAAGTGGGTCAGGTGAAAGTGATTCTGCGGCTGAGCTGCTGAGCAAAGGATGCCTCTGCTGGTGGAGGAATAGCTCAAGTACTGAGCTGCCAGGAAGTTACAGTGAATTGATTGAGGTGAAGCTGCTATTGTGATTAGAGACAGGTCTTTGAAATTGACTCTGCCATCGATTGATGAAGACTGGGTGTTGGTATAATTCAGAGAGATAAGCTTAAAATGGGATCTGTGAGATTGAAATCAAAGCAACTTATAGCTGACAGGTGCAATGAAGTGTTAGTGCTGCTCAAAGGGATTTGATAACGACTGAGAATTGGTGATGCTGGTGAAGTTGAGTTTCAGTGCAAGTAAGCTAGTGAGGCTAGAAAATGGGTATTGCAGCTGTGGAGTTTAGGTCAGTTCTGGCAGTGAGAAAGAAGGTGGACTAGGAGGTGCTGTTATAATGGGTCTGTGGAATTGATGGTGGCTCTGATGAAGATTGGTGGAATCGCAGGTGCAGGCCTGTTAAAGATGCAGCCGCAGTTTCACTGGTGTGTGCGTAGCCAAGGGAGTGCTAGGGAATGTGCAGGCTTGCTGGAAGAAATGGAGCTGATGTTTGTGCTGGCCTAGGAATGAAGTAATGGCAGTGGCGGCTGGGGTGTTGATGCTTTACTGGTGGTGCTTGCTGTGGCAGTATGTAGCAGGGGAATCAATTGAGTTTGGCTGGAATGAGCAAGAGCTGAAGTTATTAATGCGCTGACAATGGAGCTGGAGCAGCATTGAATGGAAGCCATGGTTCTGGTGCAAATTGGTTATGGAGCTGCAGGTGATAGGCCTGGTGGATGCAATGTAACATAGAGATGAATCTGAGATTCAGGCTGGTATAACTGAGATTGAGCTGCTGCTGTTAATGTGATAGAGAGGCATGCTAGGCAGCATTTGTGGTGCTGAGCTTGGAGGCTGCAATGAGCTGAAATGAACATGAGATGCAGGTGCAAAGATGAGAAGTGTTGCTTCTGTTACAGGGTAGAAAAGGCACCAGAATTAGATGAATGTGTTAGGCTCTTAACAGGTGAAGAAATGCCTGAATTTGGCCTGTGCAAGTCCAGCAAACAAATAGAACTCGGCTGGTTTTCTGCTCTGACGAGTTGGCTCAGTGATTCAGACCGATCCAGAAGCCGGTCCAACTCACCCCAGTAAGACGAGTCAGCCGATCAAGACACTGACTCATAGCTGACTCACTCATCTGACTTGACCCGATTGACTGACGACGACCGTTAAGTTTGACCTTTGACCGTTAGTCCTAACGGAGGACCGGACGGAATATTCCGTCGAATATTCTCTCGACGGAGAAAATTCCAGGTGGCCGGCGGCGACGTTTTCCGGCCAAATTCCGCCATAATCCCAGTTTTCCGGCGAGCAAAATTCCAGAACTTTCTATGGACCTCTCATGGGTGTGAAGACTTGGGCTAGAATTGGATGGAGAATTGGACTCAAATTTGGAAAGAGAAGGTGGAAGAGTTGAGAAAAGCTTGATTTGGAAAATTGAATTGCAAGAGGAAAAGGATTCTAATCCTGGAAGAATTGGAGAATATTGAAGCCTATAAATAGAGAAGTTTTCACAACCTCTCTACACACATCTCTACACACAATTCTTTTCTTTTCTTATTCTTTGTGTGAACTCTTTTAACATGAGTAGCTAATTTTATTGATCGAGGATGAATTCCGTTCTTAACATGATTTGAGTTTTTGTTTTCAAATTCTATCTTGAAGTTTTTCACATAATTATCGTTTGTTTTTACTAATAGGGAGTGATCTTAAAGACATTCATGATTGATTGATAGATTGTTTGGGGTGGCCAACTAAATTGATTTGTTAATTCGATCTAAAGCTAGTGAAAGTTAGGGGATAAGTAATCGTTCTTGACTCTTCACATAAGTAGCAAACACGAGACCTCATGAGGGATTCCGTGGGAGCAATTGTGTGTAGAAACAACGTTAGCAAGTAGACCTTGAGCTAAGAGTCTAACTACTAATATCAACCTAAGAAATTCACAAAACCTAATGCATGAGCCAAGTTACATCTAGGTTGAGCTAATTCTAGGTGGCTCATGATTAGAATCCTATAGTCGAGAACTTCCCGTGTCCTATGTGATACAAGGGATTTAGGGGTTTAGCACCGAGCTAGCCGCTTTCCTACTTGGTGATAATTTGTGACTAATAACAAGTAGAAAAGAACATAACTTGATTCATTGTTTCAGAACGGAAGGATTCCTTGATCTTGTTTCTCTTATTGCTTTCATCTTTCAACTTTATCTTTTAATTGTTTTTGTTTATTTTTATTTTGCTTTTTACACCCCCTTTCGACAATTTTTACAACTAGAATCTCGTGCTCTCGTGGATCGACCTTGACTACCCTATATTACTTGTTAATTAGGTAGTAAAGTATTAATTAATTTGTTGTGGTTACGACACGCATCAGATTTTAGGCGCCACGCTTTTGGAGCAATGGGATGATTTTAGTTGTTTTTATTTTTCTTTTTGCTTTATTCTTGCTTTGTTGGATTCTGTCCGTATCTAACTTGGTTTTGAATCTTATTTCAGTCTTTTCCATGTACGGTGGACAAGAGCAAGCATATTACAACAATCAATACGGTTTTCAACCTCAACATTATGACAACTTCCAACCGTCCTTAGGATACAATCAAAACCAATCTTTTGGCTATGATCAAATTCCTACTAACATTATGGATATTCTCATACATATCAACAACCTTATGACGGTATGTAAGTGGACAATCACAAGGATGGGAGGACAAGTTTTATGATCGTAAATTCTCTAGTTTTGCGGATAAGATGTTCCACCATGATTGGGGATCTTCAACAAAAAGTTTCAAGAATCACATCGAGAAATTCAACTAATTCTAGAGAAAATTTACGAACAACTTAACCAACCTTTAGAGACTTTTGATGACGCTATTGTAGATTCCTCGAGCCTTGATCTTAATAATGATCAATCACCTATTCAAAAGGACGAGCTTGAGGAAGATGCATTTATTGCTTGGCAAAAATTTCTTAAGGAAAGATGGGAGTCCGCGAAGTGTATGAATGTTCCGACAATGAGGAAGTTATTCCAACTCCCGGATCATAATAACGATCCTTCACCTATTCAAAAGGAGGAGATTGGGTGTGACTTACCTATTGTTGTAAACGGTGTAACACCCGCACAAGAAGATTTTACAATCTATACCGATGAAATTCATTTTTGTGAATGGCCCGATTCCGATGATGAGAATGTTGAAGAGATGATTATAGAGGATGAAACCACATTCATTGATTTTGTGGAAGACCCAATTGAACTTGCGAATGATTTTAATGATACCGAGACTATGGTTAAGGTAGAAAACGACGAAGAATGGTTGCAAGGTTTAATAGAGGACCACGATATACAAGAGGTAAGTGATTCACTTGAATTTTTTAAGGATGAAGAGGATTCTATAATACAAGAATTTATGAAAGGTTTGTCTAACCCTTTGCCTATTGATTCTTCTCCTTTACCTCTTATTGGTTTGAATGTATGTGCTTCAAAGTATTTTTGGATGATTTTGTTTCTAAATATCCACCATTGGAAACACTTGATGCTAACACTAGCGCAGTTTGCCAAGAGGAATACATGGAAATTCCCAAATTCTATGTTCTTTATACACTTCCGAGTGTGGACGAGAATAAGTGTGGGGAAATTTCTATCGAGCAATAATTTCACTATTATTTTCTTGTGCTAATATTTGTATGGAGTTATTGTTTGCAAAATTGTATTATGGGTGGATCCTCAAATTTTCCGATTGTTAGTATATGGGGAATGAATCATGCAAGAGCCAAGTCGGGCCGTCGACTTTAAAACAAGCGCTTCATGGGAGGCAACCCATAGGTTTTGTATTTCTTATCCTTTTGTTTTTGTTATTTCTTTTTCTTATTTCTTATCATGTTAAAATTTCCCACCTTGACTTTACTAGGAGGATTCAATTACATTGAGGACAATGTAAGGTTTAAGTGTGGGGGAGTGGTTAAGCATGTTTTTAAAACAAAAAATTACAAAAAAATGAAAAAATTTTGAAAAAAAAAAAAAGTTTTACATAAAAATTCCAACTTTTAAAGATTTTAGAGTCACTAGCATACTTCTAGGTATGTTTACATAGAGATTTTGACCGACATAATTGAACTTGGAAATGTTAGAGAACTACATTCGGATTTCTTGTTTGTTTGAGTGTTAAATAATGGATTTAATCATGCCTGTGATGCGAATTTGGTGCAGGGAGAAGTGCGTTATTAGAGTTGCTGATCAATCATTAGTGGAGACTACCCGTATTCATATCATGAGAGGCACCGACCAGAATTCTTCCATTTATTAAAGAGCTTCTTTTGAGTGTGTGTCACCGTAAGTTAATTCTTAGAATGGTGAGCTACCCAACCTCCCACCACTAAAAGCACTACTCTTTGATCTCTTGAGTGCTAATTTTGTCAATCATGAGGTGACGTCCATAGATGAAAGCTTCCTTCTTGTAGTTCGATTTGCGGTTAGCACCATTCTCTCTCTCGACAACAACGGATCCATAGAAACACTCTCATCATCAACAAGGAGCGACATCAAAATCTACAAGGAAAGTTGGAAAAGTTTAAGGTTTACAAGCAACGAAACGAGAAAAAGAGCAAATTTCAAACTTAAGTAAAGCAACATACAAAGAGCGGATTTTACATATATGTTGAAGACTTACACTACAATGAGGTAATTTTATATTCAAGTATGAAGACTTATTCATGAAAGCGAAGAAAATTAAAAGGTGAGAATTTTTTGAAGTTTATGATTTCAAGACGATACAAGTTGTAAAGAATCAAGCGGTAAAATACTTCTCCCACGGCCATGGTTTATTTGTATTCAATTTCTCTTGTTTCAAAAAAAAAAAAAAAAAAAAAAAAAAAAAAAGACAAGAGAAATATTTGTATAAGCCATGGGAAGGAAAATTTATAAGGAAGTTTCAAGCGACAAGGATTTTTAAGGAAAAGAGTTACAAATTGTTAAGGATTTATGAAATTCAAGGGTTTATCATCAATAGTTGAAACCGAAGACGAAGACCATGAAGATCAAGATAAGAACTAAGACGTTTCTATTGGATGCCGTGAGAGTGGTGTTATCATAATTGGCGATCGGATGTGAAGGTGAGTAAGTAATCTCATCCTCGATAAAAATGGTTGATTTCCTTTCGTAGAGATCGTCGGAAAAAATGGTTTTTCAAAATATTAAAAGATGTGGGTTTTTCAAAATTTCTAAGTTGTCCTTCCCACCATTCAACGTGTCGCAGATTCTCTCTTCATTCCTACCGCACACATGTGAGAACCATAAAAAAGTCATCTTTTTGAGTGCAATTATCATAAAATCCTATTTGGTGAGGGGCAAGTCGAGGCGAAATGCTTATTGATCGTTTCTCAAACACGCATTCTCTCATTATGGGGTGGTTATTTCTCACTCAACAATTAAGAACGAGAATATGTTCTTTAGTATTTCTAACTTCTTATTACTAGCATGCAAATAAACTCTATGTCTTCATAACTCTTTCGATGCTTGTGACGCTTGAACGCTTTGAAGTTGTGAGTTTTTAGTTTGATTTGCTCGAGGACTAGCAAAGTCTAAGTGTGGGGAATTTGATAGGTGTAGAATACACCTAATTTACTATCTAGTAGTTTATGCTTTCTTTGCTATTTTTCTTGTAAATTATGTATTTTACGCTTGTTTTGAGTTTTGTAGCTACTATGGAGTCGCACGGAGAAAAGAAGAAGAAACCACCCAATTTGAGCCAAAGGGCAAAAAGGTCATTTCACCAAGGAGGGAATACTATATGGAGCCCACCAAGGTTAAGGAAGGTCAAAGAAGTGTCCCTTATCCAAAAGAAGGAGTGAGAATAGCACAATTGGGATATATTTATAGTGGGTGTCCAATCCACCCATACCCTAACTTAAACCCGTACACCGTTCAAACCCGAACCAAATTCACCCCACTTTCATTACAACCCTAAACCCGAGATTCATTATTTCCAATCATTTTCTTCACACTCCGAACTCGAGAGGAAATTGATCGAGAGATGGGAGTAAGAATCAACCCGAAGCCGGTGGATGTTGAGTTCGATTAATCGAGAAGGAGGAGATCGATGCTTGGTGGGCGCCGTTGAAGAACAGGGATCGAATCGGAGAAATTAATGGTCCGTAATGGGTTCGATCTGGAGGTGGTATTGATGGTCGTTGTTGTGATGGATCAGTAGAGATCGAATGGGTTTGAGTTTCACCGATAATGGGTTTCGATTGGTACGGTACTGGACTCATGGAGATGGTCACGAATAGCTCGTAGATGAAGAAATTAAGGTTTTAAAGGGGATTGAAGGAACCGAGCTTGCGTTTAGTGAGAAATTGATGTCGCTATTGAAGAAGCCGAGGTCCTTAAACCGGAGGTGAAAGTGATTGTCCTTGTCGCTATGGGGCCGTGGTGATGGAGT
Source organism: Papaver armeniacum (assembly GCA_023531295.1). Lineage (NCBI taxonomy): Eukaryota > Viridiplantae > Streptophyta > Magnoliopsida > Ranunculales > Papaveraceae > Papaver > Papaver armeniacum. The sequence goes on along the minus strand of JAJJWW010000313.1, from coordinate 10,077 downwards.
TTGAAGTCTCGAAGAGAATGAAGCCGCAATAGGAAGATCGAAGCAAGTTTGAATGTTGAATCGAAAGTGGGTCGTGAAAGTGATTCTGCGGCGAGGCCGGCCGAAAGCAAAGGATGCCTCTCGCCGGTGGAGGAATAAATCAAGTACTCGAGCCGCCAGAAGTTACAAATGGAATTGATTGAGGTGAAGTCATGATTGATTAGAGACAGTCTTTGAAATTGACTCTGCCATCGATTGATGAAGACTGGTGTTGGTATAATTCGTAGAGATAAGCTTAAAATGGGATCTCAGGAGATTGAAATCAAAGCAACTTATACCGACAGTGCAATGAAGTGTTAGTCTTTGCTCAAAGGGATTTGATAACGACCGAGAATTGGTGATGTTTTAGTGAAGTTGAGTTTCGGCAAGTAAGCTAATGAGGCTAGAAAATGGGTATTGCAGTTTGTGGAGTTTAGGTCGGTTCGCGGTGAGAAAGAAGGTGGACTAGGAGGTGCTGTTATAATGGGTCTGTGGAATTGATGGTGGCTCGATGAAGATTGGTGGAATCGCAGAGTGCGGTGCACAAAGATGCAATACAGATTTTTCCGGTGTGTGCGTAGCCAAGGGAGTGTTAGGGAACGTGCGCAGCTTGTTGGAAGAAATGGAGTCGATGTTTGTGCTGGCCTAGGAATGAAGTAATGGCAAGGTGTTGGTGGGTGTTGATGCTTTACTTGGTGGTGCTTGTTTGTGGGCGATGTATAGCAAGGAATCAATTGAGTTTGGCCGGAATGAGCAAGAGCCGGTTATTAATGCGCCGACAATGGAGCCGGAGCATTGAATGGAAGCCATGGTTCGTGCAAATTGGTTATGGAGCTGCAGATAGGCCCGGTGGATGCAATGTAACATAGAGATGAATCGAGATTCAGTGGTATAATCGAGATTGAGTCTTCTTGTTAATGTGATGAGAGGCATGCTAGGCAAGATTTGTGGTGCCGAGCTTGAGGTCGTAATGAGTCGAAATGAACATGAGATGCGGGTGCAAAGATTTAGAAGTGTTGCTTCATGCAGTATGTGGGGTAAAAGGCACCGAATTAGATGAATGTGTTAGGCTCTTAACAGGAAGAAATGCACTCGAATTTGGCCCAGTGCAAATCCAAAGAAACAAATAGAACTCGGCTGGTTTTCTCGCTCCGACGAGTTGGCTCGATTCGGAACCGATCCGTGAGCCGGTCCAACTCACCCCAAGAAGACGAGTCGTACGATCAAGACACCGACTCATACCGACTCACTCATCCGACTTGACCCGATTGGATAGACGACGATCGTTAAGTTTGACCTTTGGACCGTTAGTCCTAATCTGAGGACCGGACGGAATATTCCGTCGAATATTCTCGACGGAGAAATTTTCAGGTGATCGGGCGGCGGCGTTTTCTCCGCCAAATTCCGCCATAATCCCGCTTTCCTGGGAGCAAAATTCCGGTAACTTTCTATGGACCTCTCATGGGTGTGAAGACTTGGGCTAGGAATTGGATGGAGAATTGGACTCAAATTTGGAAAGAGAAGGTGGAAGAGTTGAGAAAGCTTGATTTGGAAATTGAATTGCAAGAGGAAAAGGATTCTAATCCTTGGAAGAATTGGAGAATATTGAAGCCTATAAATAGAGAAGTTTTCTACAACCTCTCTAAACACATCTTTACACACAATTCTCTTCTTTTCTTATTCTTTGTGTGAACTCTTTAACATGAGTAGCTAATTTTATTGATTGAGGATGAATTCCTAGTTCTTAACATGATTTGAGTTTTTGTTTTCAAATTCTATCTTGAAGTTTTTCACATAATTATCGTTTGTTTTTACTAATAGGAGTGATCTTAAAGACATTCATGATTGATTGATAGATTGTTTGGGTGGCCAACTAAATTGATTTGTTAATTCGATCTAAAGCTAGTGAAAGTTAGGGATAAGTAATCGTTCTTTTGACTCTTCACATAAGTAGCAAACACGAGACCTTGCGGAGAGGGATTCCGTGGAGCAATTGTGTGTAGAAACAACGTTAGCAAGTAGACCTTGAGCTAAGAGTCTAACTACTAATATCAACCTAAGAAATTCACAAAACCTAATGCATGAGCCAAGTTACATCTAGGTTGAGCTAATTCTAGGTGGCTCTGATTAGAATCCCAAGAGGTCGAGAACTTCCGTGTCCCGGTGATACAAGGGATTTAGGGGTTTAGCACTGAGCTAGCTGCTTTACCTACGGTTGGTGATAATTTGTGACTAATAACAAGTAGAAAAGAACATAACTTGATTCATTGTTTCGTAACGAAGAAGGATTCCTTGATCTTGTTTCTCTTATTGCTTTCATCTTTCAACTTTATCTTTTAATTGTTTTTGTTTATTTTTATTTTGCTTTTTACACCCCCCTTTCGTGACAATTTTTACAACTAGAATCTCGTGCTCCTCGTGGGATCGACCTTGACTACCCTATATTACTTGTTAATTAGGTAGTAAAGTATTAATTAATTTGTTGTGGTTACGACACGCATCACGTCTCCGTAAGTTCTCTTATGTTGAGCATTTCCGATTAAATTAATCATGGGTTTTCTTGTGGTTAATTTAATTGAGTTTTATGGATACAAATTCATGTTTCATGTGATTTGTTAATGTCCTAAGAAATCCTTCTTTTCTTGTAAAAGTAAGGTCGCTCTTGTTGTTCTTTCTGGAATGACATTTTATGGGGAGAGTTCTTAATTGAACTTGTGCTTAATTGCCAAATATTTGTGGGGAGTGTGGCTGTGGAATATTGTAGGAGTTTTCTTGTATCTATATTAACTCCTTGATGAATGCATTTAGTTTCTATTTATATGATTATATCTAAACAAAGTGGATATGTTCTCTTTTAGTCATGAAGTATCTCTATGAGAATTTCATTATGATCCCACTAGTTTTCGTACCTTTGCCAATTTATATTGACAAAAAGGGGGAGAATAAATGTGTATTTCACGCTACAAATACATATGGTTTACGGATCATTATGTAAGGAAGAGTGATTTCCATGTGAGATGAAGTATTGACTAAGGGGAATGATACATATCACCATAGTATTATTGTCAAAGTTGTGATACAATTGGACTTTGATGTTGTGTAATACTATGACACTCGTATAACAATGATTGAGAGCTATTGTTTTCTCATTGTTATAGCTACGGATCTTCAACAACTATGATGCTAAGTTGAACACGTTCAGAATCAATTTGAGTACTTGAGGTGACGAAGATTTCGATTAATGTTGAAGAACCAAGGAAATCAAGCATTTGGATGAGAAGATACAAAGTTTATTTATTTTGTAATCCATATATATTGATAATTTTGTCACTGAAATTGATAAAGGGGGAGATTATTTGAGCACCTTGCTCGGTCGAACTAGCAAGCGTTGCTATCTCAAGCTTGTTGTCAAGTTTAGTTTCCAAAACTATAAGTCTTGCTTTTTAGTCTACTTATAGCTAAGTCTCATATTAGGATAGTAAGTGTAGTTGAGCATTAGACTTCATGATGCGTTCATCGATCAATACGAAGAACTACTAAGAGAGCTTGTGGAACTTCATCAACAAAAGGTATGTGGACACTTGAACTCATCTATCACTCAAAAGTCTATCTACTATATCTCCTATTTGATACAAAATTCGTATAGCTATATAGACTTCGATTATACACATTTGATATTTCGAAATGGGTTTAACTCGCTTACATATTTCTCTATGTTGGTAAGCTTTCGCTTTAACCAAGTTCATCTTATATTCTTGATTGAAAGTCAAAAGATGATCATGTGAAAATCGCCTTTTAACATCTTACATGATTTGTGTGAGACAACCATTTGATGTAGACTTGGAATGTTTCTTATTGATCATTCTCACTTAAAATTGCTTTGAAGCTAATAGTTTGTGTGAAACAAATGACCTGTTGCCTTCCGAGAATGTTTCAATGATTGAAATGGGAGTTTAGAACAAATAACCATGATTGTATATAAGACAAGACGCGTGCACTTGTATGCTAACTCGTTGCAAGTTATTATTAGTCCTGAAACATGGTATGCATACCCGTATGCGTCATCGATTGGTTTAGTAAAGGTCCGAGAACTTCGTACGCATACCGGTATGCGTACCAGGCGTAAGCTCCAAGTTCCGGGACTAAACTGAGTTTGGTGGTATGCGTACAAGTTCGTGTACTGGCGAACCCAAACTTAGTCTAGCCACTTAGGTATGCGTACCCGTTCACATACTTGAGTAGGTTATGTTCTAAAAATCAGTTTGTTCATGAACTAATACATTTATATAATAAGGAATGCAATATTTTGCAAACTTGGGCTATAATGTTCATGATTGATTCGAGTGAATCAAAATCGATTTTGCTTCAATTGTGTCTTATATATTTCTATGGGAATATAAACAATTGGACAACTCTTGAACTAGTTTCATTTGAGTCATTTGAACTAGTTATGGTTAAGATGAATATGGTTGATATGAAGGTTTTCATATATGGCTCACTTCTATTAACTATTGTTGAGTCAACAAAGGTGCACACGTTTAGGTACGATTCTCATATCTAAATGAAGTCACTTTTCATTTGTGCTGTAAATAAGCTAAGTTCGATCTAATGGTTGAAAGATATATATTAGCTTGAGTCTAATCAGTTTTTCATCTAACTGAATATTGATACTTTGTTACCAAGGTAATATTGATTCTGCGAAACCCCCGATTTGAAGACTATATAAGTGAGAACTCTAGCAACCGGGAAACCTAATCCCTACACCTCCCGTGTGATACTAGTTGCGACTAGATTCGATTCTCCTTTAACCTTAGGTTTTCCAAAACCCATTAGGTTAACGACTTGAAGACTTCATTGGGATTGTGAAGCTAGACCCAACTATTTTCTTTTAGTTGTGTGTTCTGATCTTGATGTTTTCTATCGTGATTGAGTATTATCTTCTCTATGATTAACTCGAGATTTAATCCCCCGATAGGCAAGATAAAAAGTAGTCACAAACATCTTCGCCTCATCGTTTGTGATTCCACGATATCTTGTTTCGCTACCATACGATTAAGATTATTATGAGGTGGTTAATATTTCTATGTCAGTTTCATCTAGAATATAAGTCGTATATCAATTGGTTCCTGTACACCTTGATTTATTAAAAGACTAACAAAACTCATAGGTTTATCTCAGAGACAAATTTATATATTTAATAGACTTTTCTCGTGTGAGACAAATTGGTTTATCAAGTCTTCGACTTTGGGTCGTAGCAACTCTTAGTTGTGGGTGAGATCGGCTAAGGGAATCAAGTGCGCGAGAATCCGACGTGGTCCTAGAGGCGTATGGAACGCGACTATACCTTACTCAAGTGTGAGATTGGTTAGGGCTCAACTTCATCCCAAATCGAAGTTAACTTGGATTAGGGCTAGTGTCTCGTAGCGCTTAATACAAGGTGGTGTTCAAATCTGACTAGGTCCCGTGGTTTTTCTACATTTGCGATTCCTTGTTAACAAAATTTCTGGTGTTTGTGTTATTTCTTTTCCGCATTATATTTTTTTATATAATTGAAATATCACAAAGTTGTGCGTAAGCTCAATCAATTGACAATCTAACCTTTGGTTGTTGATTAAATTGATTGACACTTGGTTATTTGTATTTGATACCCGTCCGTTATTTCTTATATTCAATCGGGCTCGCAAATTCCTATTTGTTTGATTGCAGATTGAATTGAGAAATAGAGATATAACTCTTAGATATATTTCTTGATTGAGCTCGCTTTATTAGTTGGTGCTCTCGAATTATATTGACTTTAGTCCATACAAATTGCTAAGCGAAATATTGAGTGTGGTTGTTAGACCTCCGCTTTTCAGATGACTTATCTTATGTATGACTTTGATTTTGAATTATTAATAAATTTCTTCCTCGGCTCCTGGGGGGATCTTTTTCTCGGGCATATTGTATTCCTCGTAATAATGTGAGTGAAGCGCTCATAGTGAAAGAATATATACCAATGAGGATAAATCCATTCCACGGAGGTTAGAATTCAACAAAGTTGCTTACTTACTTACTTCTTGTATTACAAAATAGGAAATTAACTCCATTATATTCTTATCTTAAAATAGAAGAAGCACACTTACTTCTACATCTATCTTCGCCCAAGAGTTGTCTTTTGGGGAGAGAAGGGGATATATTAAAAGAATAACGTCATCTTGGAAGATCTTTTGTAATTACGCAAATCTATGTCATGATCAAGATGGTGTAAAGGTTCATAAAGTAAATATCAACACTACCTGATACACCATCAAGAGGGGTCTCCAAAATGGATTCACTCTACGTCAACAAACATTTGTATTCGTATTGTCCTACTTTAATAAAAATACAAGCAACCAAACTACTATAACTACCTCATATCGTTTGAGCTTAAACGATAATTATTTATCTTGTTTACGTAGATTTAACCTCGATGGAAGCTATGAAAGAGCTCAAAATATAAAGACTTTTATTATCTCATCTGTTGTAGAGTAAACTAGATTCTTGTTTAAATTTCAACTCCGCTCAAGTGAATCAAAAATATACTCAAAGGGATATCTAGGGAATGGTATTTTGCACGTCTTATTCACTAATTGTGTATATAGGTATAGTTGCTACTCTATCTCAAGTGTTGTGTTACTTCACCTCTTCTCATATCATAAGTAAATTAAGCGTTGAACAAGGTATTTTAATTGCTTACTTGCTGATTAAAGTCCAAATGAACCTGTCTTATATATATATATATATATATATATATATATATATATATATATATATATATATAAACGTTATTTTCTTGTTCGGAAAGGAAGAGACTCGACGAATAGTTGAGTAGTAGAGAGAAAGAAACAATTATTAAGTGATTTCTTTGTACCTAAATTGTTTATATGACATATAATTTCACCAAGTGCCGTGAAAAGGCGAGGGTACCCAAATATACCTCAAGCTAAAACTTTTCCTACCTATAAGTCCTTTTCTCCGAAAGTGATTGTCTATGGACCAGTAGTCGAGACAATGCAACTAATCGGTTCACACTTCGTGTGATCGTCTATGGATACGAGATAGAGACAATACAACAACGAAGTATGTTCACTTGAAAAAAGGTTCGGACTTAACCAAACACAATAGGATTACTTATCAAGTAAATAAGAATTAACGTTTGGTAATTTACTTTAAATTATAATAACAAACAATTATAATTGGAAAATAAAAAGTAAATGACACAACAAGATTTTGTTAACGAGGAAAACGCAAATGCGTAAACCCCTTTGACCTTGTCCAGAATTGAATACTCTCGATTAAGCCACTATACAAAATTAAACCAACTTCGTATAGTTGAGACCAAGCAACTAAACCTATAGTTCACCTAGTTCATCTCGTATTCCCATGCCTCCAACATATGAATAAGTCACGTGCTTGGAACAATTCCTTTGGTTCGTATTCCAAACAAGTAAGGAACAACAAATCTGTTGGTAGAAACTCTCTTCAACCAAGTGATGTGAGTTCGACAAAGGATCTTCTGTTTATCTCAATAAACTCCTTCGTCAAGTTCTTAGATCTATCTTATGATCAACTACCGAAGTAATTGTTAAGATTTTGCAATCAATACTTTTAATCACTAAGAATTATATTGATGCCGATCTACACAACTAATCAATCTAATCTATCACAAGGATAAACCAATTATAGTTGGATCCTCTATACCTAAAACAAGTATTGTGCACATTAAAGATTATGAACCCCAAATTAGAAATCTTCAATATCTTCTTTGTCTTCAAATCTTCTTAGATCTTCAATAAACACTTGCACACAACAACTCTCTCTAGTGATCAATCACGCAATGTTAACGGAGTCTCGTTAACAATGGATTATCACAAGACGTCTTTAGATCTACAAATGTCTAAAGATCCATGTCGAAACTTCGATCTAGTTTGAGTGAATCTTATATCGAAGAGAAGATTCTCAAGCATAAACAAACTAGGTGCAATCAAAGTTCAACCACCATTAGTCAATCAAATCAATCGAAACACAAGATAAACCTCAATTATCTAGTTTCCCACCAACGGTACTAATAGAGCTTCCCAATCCCAAAGAAGACTTTAAACCGAGCTGACAGTAAGAGATTTCGCCTAATTAGGTTACTCTCCTCTCCGAATAGGCTAGCTTCACCAAAGAACAACACAACTCGAGAAAGTTTGATGTCATGAAGGATTAGTTTGCTAGAAATGCAAACTTCAAGTATTTATGTAAGGAAGTTTGGACACCAAGGAATTTCCAAACCGAAAATATTCTCAAGATATGTAATATACTCCAAATTCGGTTTCCATAATTCCCGGAAATGCTCTATCCAAAATATTGACCGAAAATCTCTTTGGAAAATCTCCAACTAGTAAATGCACATTACTAATTCTCATTTTCCTAAAATAAAATTAAAAACCTTAACTTATTTATGTTTCGATCCCTGGATTCTCTTCCTTTAGCTATTAAGGAATAACGTTGAATGGGTAAAGATAAGCGTTATCGCACATGTTCAAAGTATGTCGACATCCTTACACTGTAAGTCCTCTTTCATACTTACAATCTTGAAACCGATTTGCCACACTTCCAAACAAGTTTAAATTGGTCTATCTGACTTTCAAGAACTATGTGATTGATCAAGAACACTCAATCACCAATCATGGGTTTAATCTGCCTTACCAAAACAAGTTTCTGCCTCTACCTCCATGTGAGTACTATGCATAGTCATACTAGCTTTCCAAAATTCGGTTGACTAGGTACTAGATCGGTTCCCCACATATATATGGTATCTAACTTGAATGTGTTGCACATGTCCATATGACGGCTCCCCTTGCCTAAAACGTGTTGCACATGTCAATGGGATCGGTTCCTCTTTCTCGCTAAAACATGATGCACCTCATACAAGGATTGATTCCCCTTTTGTGATATGTTGCACCTCTTACTAGGATCTACTCCCCTTTACCCAGTCGGTCTTACAAAATCATAAACTTGATCATACCATCTCAGTGATTAATTAAGACTGGCCACTAATAAAAGTCATACCAATACAAAAGTCAGGCCTTTGTGAATAGTTTTACCGAGAACACAAACAAGTCATGAGCGGTTATACTAATCACACATATTGGTTGTTCACAAGATATGCAATGAATAATAATACCAATAACGCCCCTGCGATTTCCCTTCGATTCACTAAACAAGTTCATGAATTTACTTCCTTAAAACATATGTAAAACATTGTTTCGTAGGATGAAATCCTCACCTTCATACCCATACATAATCACAATATCATTTAAACGATTATGTCGATGTCTTATCTACAAAGTTTAATGGTTAAGCAATAAACCTCGTATTGTATTCCTTAATACTATTTCTAACTAGAGTGTTCATGCTTCGCAGCTTTGTTTTCAATATGCACGACTTGAAAGATACGTTAGGGAATGAAACAATTCAAGTCAAATATCACTAACCTCAAGTGGAAGGATGATGTTGTCGTTGTATCTTCTTACTTCTTTACTTCTTCAAGTCTTTGCAATACTTGTAATGTCTCATTTCCTAATACTTTCAAGCTAACCTATACGAAGTCGACTTAGTACATAATCAAGCCACTCTTTAAGTGAGTTTTGATTCACTAAAATATGACAACCAAACTTGACATACCAACGATTGGGTTCAACCGAGCTATGCTCTAACAATCTCCCTTTATCAATTTTAGTGACAAAACTCTTACATCATATGGATAAAAAATTACAAGAATTCATTACACATACGCTTGATTCCCCGAATTCAACCGCACAATAACGTGTATACATTCAATCCTTAAATGCCGCTATTGACATTATAATAACAAAAAGAATATTACTCCCCATAAAGGTAATATAGTTAGATTTTATCAATCCGCACGCCTTTGTTATTCCTTTGTAATGATATGTTACTCCCCCTTAGTCTATGCTTTCACTCTTTCGTTAGATAAACATTTAAGCACAAATGTCCTTTGCCTTAGTGATACCAATCAATATAAAATCAATG
>JAJJWW010000312.1:0-37668 GCA_023531295.1 Papaver armeniacum | reverse complement strand
TTTATAAAACATTATAATTAAGAGATTTACAAAATCCAATGGATATAAATTAAGAAGTACTAAGTTATATGCTAAAAAAGTTATCTAACTCTATAATATCAAATAAAATGAATTCAAAACTGTTCAAAAAAAAAAAATTAAAATCGCTAAAAAAAAGTTAGTTTAGCGAAAATTCTAGAAGCAAAACTAACAGCTTTCTTATTGTTGTTTACATGAACTCTACACTACCTTCTAAATGCCTCTGAGAAGCTTCAAAGAATTTCATAATTTAACATTTCACCAATTTCGCTTCATTTGTTCTTTTTTAACCAATTCTAAAAATCCGTATGGGCGAAATAATTTGAAGTCTTTTACATTAGTTTTCAAGATTCATTTGATTTTTGCAAATCAAAGTTCAAGAAACCAATCATTATTTTATAAAATGGGTTTTAGCTTTGGTTTAGCTTTGAAAAAAAAAAAAAAAAAAAAAAAAAAACTTTGATCTTGTTTTCTAAAACTTTTTTAGGTTTATTAAACTTTACAAATAATTATTATTCACCTATTTATGCAAAGTGGGTAATTTACTTTTACTCTCTATTTTTACATGTATACATTTTTTTATACGTACAACCACAAAGACTATTTTATTCAATAGGTTTTCATTTTCATTTTAATGTGGAAAGGTGTACTGTTAAACAATATTTTTATTTATTTTTACATAAATAAACATAACAAATTCTTCTAGTTAATTATAAACATTTTCTTTAACACATGTAGAAACTATGTTATTCAACAAAATTGTCATTGGGGTTTAATTTCTTAACCATGATTCCATGCTAACACTACATGCTCCCATGGCATTAACCCCAGAGCCAACACTGGAAGGTGAGATCTATTTACTTTTTTATATTCAAACTTCATGGTACGGATAAATTGAAGTCCTAAGATTTGATCGCATGATGTATAATCTGCGTCTGAAACTAATGATGCCCTCTCTCACCTCTAAGGTGGCTTTAATGTTTCTCAACATAAACACCAACATACCGGTGAGGTCTTAACACCCTTATATCTCCATTCTCCTTCAATTGCATCACTAAAGACGAGCTCAAGCCTCAATACAATACCAAAGACTGCTTCTCATCAAATCAAATACCCCCAGGACTTATAATCCACCATCTCTTAATCCATTGAAACCATCAACTCAAACCTATGACTTTCAACTTCAGCCTCACTGTATAACTTCGCTTTTAGCTTTAACATCAAACCCTTTTCGCTTATCAAAGCAACCATTATTCTTCATTTTTGCTTAGGCACTTTGTTGCTTCAACAACACCACCATCACAGAAAGAATGACCAGCTCAACCAATCCATCAAAATCATCCATCTTTGAAGTAATCATATCCATAATTTTATCTTCAACAACTGATTTAATGATATTTTTCTTTCCTCCGTAGTTGTCTTCTTCGTTAGGTAGTTAGACCGATTTTGTTGTTTTATTAATTTGATAGTGCTTCCCTATGAACCAACATTTCATAAATCACATAGATGGGGAAATATATCATAAGAATATATGTTTGTATGTGTAGCTAGATAGCTTGTTTTCTTGGCAACCACCTTGATATGTTTGTATTGTTTTCATGTTCCCGTATCTTAGTGGTTGTTCTAAACTCACTTGATTTTGGAACTTCCTTTATCATTTGTACATTTATCTTTTTTTTTTCAATGTATCCCAATTTCAAAAGAAATATCATAAGCATATAATGTCAATATACGGTGACGCTAAAAGAAAATTTCTTCAAGAAAATTCTTTCATCTCAATTTTCAAAATTCATTAACAACGATTTTTTTCTTAATCTTAACATAAACATAACAAACTTTTATCTACAATATAAAGCACAAATTGTTTTTAAGCAGTCCAGATTTATTCTCAAGCAAAGATAAATCTACGGTCGTGGTTGTGTAGACCACACCCATAACCCGCACGTGCGCCAAGGCTAACTTTGCCTATATGAGTGGTGGTCGATTTATCCTTGGCAAAGATAAATCAAAGGTCGTGATCCTCCGTGCCACACCCTACAAGTCGCACACGTGGTGTTCATTCCAATATTATGAATTAAAAATGAATACTCAAGTCAAGATATTGAATTTTAAAAATTATAACGGGAGGTTCGAACTCATGACCTATTGTGTCATAAGAGTGGCCTCTAACCATTGTTCCACCTTGGTTGGAATTGATAAAAAGATAAATCAACAAAGGGTTGTTTGTTCAACTTAAATATTAATTAGTATAAGTATTTTATTAATTAGTATAAGTGATTTGTCTAGAGAGAAGATAAATCTATGGTTATGGTTTGTTCAACTTAAATATTAATTAGTATAAGTGTTTTATTAATTTAGAAACATTAATTTCTCATGATAAATGATTTATTAATTTTACATCATAAATATCCCTTAATTAATATTAATACATATCTCCATCAATAAGTAATAATTTTGACAAAAATTATTTCAATAGATATTAGTGGTGGTGGTGGTAGAGAGGAAGAAGTAAGTGGTGGAAGCGGTGGAATGTGTTACAAAGTGGTGGAGGCGGTAACATTAGTTTTGGTGGAAGAAATAATGGCGTTGGATGGTTTTAATGGCGGTGGTATTAGTTTTTCTTTTGAATCAAAAATAATAAAAATTTTTACATGATGGGTAACATTGTATTGTGAAAAGTATAGTTGGTTGTTTTTGACACGATCAAAAAAGGCGGATAAAAAATACTTTTGGGATGATACCAAATCATATAAGACAAAATGGTTGTTTTTGGTGCCACTGCTATCTTTGGTAACCGTTCGTACGCATGATTTTCAGTATTAACAAAAAACATATAGTTGAATAAATTAATTGACGACCTAAGTTTGTTAAATCTAAACTTTATACATGACGTGTGGGATTAAAAGTTATAAGTGCGCCCAATATTCTACGAGGGATGGAAAATGGTGGTGGTGGAGAAAGAAGTAATATATGGTGGTTTGTGGTACTGGCCGGTTTTGATGAGTAGTAATTGACTATGTTAATTATGTGCTGCTACAAAAGGATAACACTATAAATTAGAAATGTGGTTGATCGTCTTAATGCTAATATAAACTCGGTTAAAATACATGAAAATTAAGAAGAAGAAAAAAAACATTTGGATGTCACGTTATATAATAAATAACACTAAAAACTACATATTTAGTATCAAGGTTTCTCCTTTAGTCAATAGATAAATCTAAGGTTGTATTGAGATCCCGTAAGCATAGGGCGAGTTGGTCTTGGATTTCTCGAATGATAATGAATATAATGAAACGCTCCCTCTCGGTTTGTCCAATGAAAACCGAAACCTTCTAAAAAAATAATCAATCGAACAACACTTAGATGGAACGCATCACCACCAGTGTAAACTTCTCTCGAATTGCTACATATCCAAGTGAAATTTCTACAAATTAATCTCGTGATTTCCTCCTACCGTTAAGGGGCATGCAATTAAATATCTAATAGTGATTTTAAAGGTATTTAATAATTATAAAATTCTCTTATAAGTTTTGTTTATGCAAGTATTGATTTAACTTGGGTTCTTTTATATTTTTTGTGTTAAGTTGATGACTTTTTAATTTGAATACATGTTTGGTTAACAAACTTTGATACATATAGGGTATTTTCTTTGTAGAACTGATGTTAGTCTCTCATTTTTCCCGTTATCACATTGTTTCGATCCCGTATTTGTAGACATTATTTGACTAATATTGGGGTATTTGTTTAATCTCAAGGCCGATTAAACCCAATGTGTGTTGTATACATTGAAGGCGAGGTGTCGGCTCTACCTTGAAACTAATAATTTTTCTTCTAAGGTTAGTTGAATTTATGTAGATACAAATATCAATATGACTATGCTCTTTAAAACTCCAAATTACTTGAGTAACACTAGATGTGAGAACGTCATTCATGCACTACTTAGCATAGTTGGTGTGAAATCTTTATCCACGAATTTCTTCAATATTATGTTATCAATATGATTGAGAAAGAATCTTACACATGTTTTGATTTACTATTATAAGTTTATTTTTTCAACTCACATGTGTATATCTCGGCCTTCCAATAGCCAAGGGTTCTTCATTTTTATAACTCTCACATTTTGCAAAAAATAAATAAATAGTGTTTATCTATAGTAGGAAAATATTATGGGTTTTTGCTTCACTCCTTAGAGCCTTAGTTATCAATAATTTCTAACAAAAGTATTCATAAACATCATGGAGTTGGATTAGCGGTTTAGGTATATGTACCGTTAGATGAAATATTCTTTTTGAAGTTTGAAATTATGGTATGATGGAACAATAAATAGGGAAAAATTTTATTTACTGTATTTTTATTTTATTTTCATGTTGGCACAACATTATTACTCCGTCCGCATAATAAATTGGAATAACATGCTTAAGTAAAAAATAAAAAGATCAGGTAACCCATTTTGTTTCCCAAAACCTATTTGAATATCAAAATAATTACTCACGAATAAAATGAAGCAAGAAAAATGTGAACAATATCGTATTAGAGACAAAACATCCCGTGCCGTTACGGCACGGGTTAAGATCTAGTATATTTATAAAACATTATAATTAAGAGATTTACAAAATCCAATGGATATAAATTAAGAAGTACTAAGTTATATGCTAAAAAAAGTTATCTAACTGCTATAATATCAAATAAAATGAATTCAAAACTGTTCAAAAAAAAAAAAAATTAAAATTCCGAAAAAAAGTTAGTTTAGCGAAAATTCTAGAAGCAAAACTAACAGTTTCTTATTGTTGTTTACATGAACTCTACACTACCTTCTAAATGCCTCGGAGAAGCTTCAAAGAATTTCATAATTTAACAATTCACCAATTCTGCTTCATTTGTTCTTTTTTAACCAATTCTAAAAATCCGTATGGTGCAAATAATTTGAAGTCTTTTTACATTAGTTTTCAAGATTCATTTGATTTTTGCAAATCATAGTTCAAGAAACCAATCATTATTTTTGTAGTTGCAGGAAATCCCACAATACACCCCTCACTATAATTCACTTAACTAATCCATTGGAAGATAATCAATTATGAATGTTTTGTATTATTTTCTTGAAATGTCTACACAAGTGAATAGAATTACACTTAAGAAATTACAAACACTCTCAAAGTTTCTCTCTCTTCTTAACTTGCCCTCCAATTCAAAACAATCCCCCTATACAACAGACTCACTCATCCCTTTATATAGGGTAATACATAGTGAATGACCGGCTAAGGTTTGTCCTTTATTTCTGGAATGTCTCGCGAAGTGTCGCGAATGTACAAGTATTCATACTCGCGACACTTCTTAACCCTCGCCAGATTTCATATCTTCCTGTCGTCATCCAGTGCGTCATTCATCTTAACTCCCTGCGACGCTCTCGCGATGTCGTTGTTCATTACCTTCACGGAACGTTGTTGTCGCGATATTCTGATCCTACATCTTGCCTCTTTTTCCTTGAATATTGCTTGAAGAGCGGTTTTTAAGGAAAAATCCATTATTGTAATAGTCTTTGGTCTTTATTGGTGAAGGAACGAGCGAAAGAATATTTTTCTTGAAAAGTACGTACTTGCCTCTATTCTTTGGCGAAGTTTCAAAGCTTTGAGAAATATCATTTCTTGCCTCATGGTTACGGAAAATAATGAACCTCGCAATCTCTTCTCGCGAGTTATGGAAATAATTAAATCTCACATGCTAAGAAAATATGTTTTGTGATATAATAATCCTACATCTTCTCCCCTCTCCGTATGTCTTCTCTGCGAAGAAGAGAATGTCATGAGAACCAATGTTTTTTGAATTGCCGCAACTGCTTATCTATACCTGTTTCATTCCCACATTTTCACACGGACTTTATTACAGATGTCTACTCTTCCATTCTATTCCTGACACGTCTCTTTCAACCGTTTATTCTTGACCATTCACGTCCCCTCTCGCATTAAATGCTCTCATTTTACCCGAGGATATTTCTCTCTATATATAATTTTCATATCCTTCTCTTTTCCTCTTTCGTTTTCCCTCTGCAACTTTTCTTTAATCTTCTCCTTCCGCAAGTTGCGCCTCTGTTACTGCAAATCTTCAATCTTTTCTCTTAATCTTCGATTATTTATTCATTCCCATACTGATAATGGCTTCTCTTAGTCGTATGTACAAACCTCGTTTTATTGAGACTCAGAAAAAGTTGCAAGATAAGGGTTTCACCCTTTCTACCATTCCTGATCAAGAATGTTCATCTATACTCACTGCCAAGCTTTTCTCTGATCATCAATGTGACGATCACAAGATTATTGTCTCGCTGGGTCAGCTCCTCGCAGGACTTCCCATTCCTTTATATGATCCTGAGATGCCATTTTTTTATGAAATCCTTTCCCATCCGAACTTCTCGCGGGCGGTTTATCAATTAAGCGGCGACTGTATCCGCCTAATGCTTGAGTTTGCCAATCGTGGTGCTGGCAAAGGATCTTTATATCCTAACAATGTCAGAGACCCCAACTGTGTAGACTTGGAAATAATCCCTGAGAGATATACTGCAGAGAACTTTTTTGAGAATTATGAAGTAATAGGCATGAGGAATAAGAAGTCTCGCTGGGGTGCTCGGCTGAGAAGAAAAGATAACGTCCCTGAGGATAAATTACTCATGCATGATATCGATTGGCACTCGGGTAACAATACTACTCCTCGCCATTCCAAAGATGAGAAATGGTGGGTTGTACCCTTGTTTGTGAGCGGACCTTACATATCAGGTTCGCATGTACTCCCTGCGAATCTCGCAAACTATCACCCTTGGGAATTTAAATGGGCCGAGAAAGCAAAAGAGGTATGTCTTCAATTTTGCTTTTATAATCTCTTTGTATTCTTGTACTTATTGATTTTGTAAAATTTTCAGATTGACAAACTGAAGAAAAGCTACAAAATAAATCCATTGGAAAGTACCCTGGCAATACTTCGATCACTTACGGATGAAGTAAGAAATACTCTCTTTATTACTTAACAATATTGTTGCCTCTATTTCTTATCTTCATTTGTATGTGAAGGTTGACATCGAGCAAGCTGCGAATGTTAAAAGCAAGGGCGAAGCCAAGGATCGCAAGGATAAATCTTCTGCTCCGTTATCTAAGAAACGGAAAACTCAATCTTCTTCTCATCTTAGTTCAAATTCTGGATCTTCCGACGAGGATGATAACGATATGAATTCGTTTTTTACAAGGGAGACTCAATCAGCCGATTCCCCTATGGAACAGTTGTTCAGCATCTTCTCAGATGCTCTTCAAGGTGTAGGGGATGATCACCTAACTTCTGTATGCGAGGCTCTCGCCACCGTGTGTAATGCTACGCTATTGGATGGCAATGATTCCTTCAAGGGGGTTTCCAGATCTGTGTCCCCTAGCTTTTTAAATGCACTTAACTCATTGGTATGTATGAACTCATTTTCCTTTTCCAACTTCAATTTTTAACTTATATTTTAGCAATCTTTTCATCTACCTTCGCAGGCTGGAAAAACTTCTTTTGTAGTTGCCTCAGATCTCGAGAGAAGACGCAACAATCTTGAAAAGAAAAATTTACAATTGAACAAGAAGATTCGAGAGCTAGAAATTGAAGCTGCGTCATCTCGCGAGAGGACTCAAAAGTTAGAAGCCGATCTGGACTCCCAAAAAGATAGAGTATCTACTCTTCAAAGTGCAAATCAGCAACTTTATGGTATATCAATCTTCCATTCTCAAATCCTTTTCATTTTATCCTCTACCTTTCTTTGCCTGACTTAATATTTTCGCAGACATATATAATTTCTCCGAAGAATCCATTCTTCTCCATTCATTTCCCGAGCCCATGAATGATGATATCCTTCTTACTCATCTTAACACTACGGGAAAAATCATCATTGACGACACTAAATAAGAGTTGTAGTACCCATACGACAACTCCATTTCATGCATTGTGGAACGGGGGTATTGTAGAAAGTCCAAGCTTTTCTACAATGGTTGACAAGGGTTGTAAAGGGTGATGTGATTCATGGTTCGACAATATTTTGCCAAAGTTGTGATTCTCTTTCGATTTTTTTAAATCCTAACACAACTCTTGCTTGTGTTGTAGGACAATTTTACACAACAAAGGATGCGTATCGTAAAAATATGTAACACAACACTTGTATAAGTTGAAGGTCTATCTTAGACAACCTAGGATATGTATCATAGAAATATGTAACACAACACTTGTATAAGTTGAAGGACTATCTTAGACAACCTAGGTTGTGTATTGTAGAAATATTATTACTATTATGAATAAGATTTGCACGACACTTATTAGAATTGTAAAACTATGTTGGACAACACCTAGTTATGTCGTAAAGACATTCTTTCACAACATCTGGTTTGTGTAGTTGAAATATGGAACACAACTCTTATTAGAAGTTGTGTGCATAAAATAATTTTGAAAAAAAAATTATAGCTGAAACCGTATTGCCGAAAAAAATTATAGCTGAAACCGTATTGCCGAAAGTATTTCACATTCACATTAACCTGTCAGTGTAACACATTACATTCATTCAAGTTAACCTGCAACTCCAATTGCATTACCTAGCTAACTTCAAATCACCTTGTACTGTGTTGCGCAACGAAAGAAAATAAAATGATAGATTCTTTGAAATGACTAAAAATATCATATAAATCGTAAAACGCAGATATTGGCCTCCCCTGCAGCTGCAATCTAATTCTCATATCAAACCCTTCAATCTCACACTCAACAGCAACCACCACAACCCGATTTCTTGGCCTCGGTCTCTTCATTACCGGGACTTCAATTTCAACACTCTCTGCTGCAATACTTAACACCACAAAGATCTTCCAGTAGCCTTCACTAACTTCCCAGCAAACCACTTAATTCATCTCACCAACAGCCCCTCACTTTCTCCAGCGGTAAGTATAAACCACTTAACCAAAATCCAGTCTAACCAAATCGACTTCTTCTTTAATTCGGATCCTCATCACTCACGGAACTTGACTCATCTTCTCAACCGGACAACCACAGCTCCACTACAAACCCATCTGCAATTCTCCTTGTTCACTGTTCACCTGCAACAAGAGCTTAGCAAAAACCTATTTCTTGTAGCAAAGAACACATTACTTTCTTCTCTATTCACGGCTTGCAATTCCAACACCTGCTACCATCATCTGTTGCGGCTCCACCAATCCAAGCACGATTCAGGTTATGGAAGGAGAATCACTACTCTCATGTTTTCAGCTCCCATTCTTACAATAACTGTAATTCTTCCTGCCTTGTTCTGAGGGTTCAAGATCTCAATAAGCTTCACTAGGTCATTTGGATCCATCTTGTCAGCGACCTCGCAATTCAGATTCACAAATCATTTCGTAATTGATGCCGATATGAAATTCAAGACCCACAAACATTAACCATCTTCAAATCCATTACAAACGACCGTGTCTAAATCAATAACTCTAAATTGAATTAAGCAAAAACTTTGTTGAACTTGAACTTGTTAATCTCTTAGAAACTCAACTCGAAGATTGGTGGAATTTAGCAATTTGATGCACAAAATTACAAACTTATTCAAACTCAAAAAGAACTAAAATTTCAAATATACCTTGATACCGAGGGGATTGGCAACACCTCTCAAGAACTCAACATGAGCACCATCCAATTGTCTGGTACGGTCACCGACCCAAAGCATATGGGCGGAGCAACCATAGTAACGCCCTGAAGTTGAATCCTCTCTAGTTAGAGATTGCTCACAAGGCAAATGCAAGCATTCATGTGATGTCCAGAACTCAGTGGTTGACATAATTGGATGATCAGTAGTAAGACCAGTAGCACTCATGAATCCTAATGCATCATCAACTCGGTGAGCCAATTCACGGTACCTATGTAAACCATCCCAAAATTATACATCTAAAATAGCATACACTAGTCCATAATTCATCAATTGAACCCTAAACACAATCACTAATTCAGAATTAAGCAAATTATGAATCTATGAATTGAATCAAATACCTGTCTCCTAGTTCACTGTGTTCAGTGAAATCAAGGTTCCATTGAGTAACCCTTTGCATAGCTGCATAACCACCAGTGGCAAATGCCCTAAGAAGATTCAATGTTGCAGCGGATTGACAGTATCCCCTAATCAACCTTTGGGGATCAGGGGTTCTTGATTTGGAATCAAAAGCATCTCCATTAACATTATCTCCTCTGTAACTTGGTAATTTGACTCCATCTTTTTCCTCCATATTGTCTAATCTGGGTTTTGCAAATTGACCAGCCATTCTACCTACCTAAAAATCAAAATCAAAATTCTCCTTCATTAGTTAATCAAAATCAAAAATTTCAAAACCCCCACAATTCCAAATCAAAAATTAAACAAACCCATAGTCTCAAATTAGAAATCAAACACATTAAAACGATCTGAATTGATGATTGAAAGATGTATACCTTGACGATTGGCATTTGACCACCAAACATCATAACAACAGACATCTGAAGAAGGATACGAAAAGTATCCCTAATATTGACAAAGACATTAAACTCCTTGAAGCTCTCAGCACAATCACCACCTTGAAGCAAAAAGCTTTACCCATGGCGACTTCATTCTCGTAATCTTAGATCTGTGCAAAAAAATGACTCAAATCCAGGTTTTAGAAAAGAACCCAAGTTATAATCTAATCCAACTAACAGAATGATCTGTCCTGCTAACTATACTCTGAACATCAATCATTCCATCTAACCAGCAATACCAACTCGAAATCAGGTTTGAGCTTCTTCCAAGATTGAGCTTCAATTCCTCATATGCAATTTGAATTTCACCAATATCCCAATTTCTTCATCATAATAACCACCACCATCAGATTTTGATATCTCATCAGTTCAATCTTATCAAACCTCTAAAATCTAATGAACCCATCTATGTAACTTCAATCACCACCTTTATTCTCCCATTTATCCATTAATTCAGCAACAAAAGTTTCAAACCCGATCTGGAAGATTAATTAGGTTTTCAGTGAACCGAAAAGAAAGGAAATTTTTTTGAGCTAGGTTTTCTTCGAGGCGGAAGACTCGAGAGACTAGAAGAGAAAATGAAAGTTAAGTGAGGGAAATTTCATTTGGTGTTTTATTGAACGGTGGAGATTTAGGTAGGGAATGTCATACGGATTAGGGATATCTTTGGACGGTAGAGATTTGACTAGGGATTATCATACGGATCAAGGCAAGTGTGTTCTCTTTGTGCTAATACGAACTCATATATTCGGTTCTATTATCAACCTTCGACATGAAAAATATTCCAAAAAAAATATTAATAAATTTATGACATTGTTATCGACATTTTGATATAAAAAAATCCAAAAAATGTATAAGAATGAATCGGGAAAATGAAAATGAATTCGATAATTGGTGTGTTTTCTTTGTGTTTTTGTGCTTTCTCTTTGTGTTTCCGGTTAGAATTTCGACTAGTCACATAGGTCATGAAGTAATTTTGACTAGTCATACAGGTCATGAGGTAGCTTTAGTATATGATACATCATCGAAATCGATAAATATGAATCTCCAAGAGGGTTTTGACTTCAAACTTAGCATGATACATCATCGAAATCGATAAATATGAAGCTCAGTGTCGATTCAAACTTCATATTTAGTATAACAACAAATAAACTATGAACCAAGAAGCTCCGAGAAGGTTCTGACTTCAATCTTAGCAGGATATATCATCAAAAACGATAAATATGAAGCTTAGTGTTGATTCCAACTTCAAATGTGGTGTAACGACAAACAAACTATGAACCAAGAAGCTCCGAGAGGGTTCTGACTTCAAACTTACCAGGATATATCATCAAAAACGATAAATATGAAGCTTAGTGTTGATTCCAACTTCAAATGTGGTGTAACGACAAACAAACTATGAACCAAAGAAGCTCATTCGGACTTCAAACTTAACGAGGATATATCATCGAAATCAATAAATATGAAGCTTAGTGTTGATTCCAACTTCAAATGTGGTGTAACGACAAACAAACTATGAACCAAGAAGCTCCGGGAGGGTTCAGACTTCAAACTTAGCAGGATATATCATCGAAATCGATAAATATGAAGCTTAGTGTTGATTCCAACTTCAAATGTGGTGTAACGACAAACAAACTATGAACCAAGAAGCTCCGGGAGGGTTCTAACTTCAAACTTAGCAGGATATATCATCGAAAACGATAAATATGAAGCTCAGTGTTGATTTCAACTTCAAATGTGGTATAACGACAAATAAACTATGAACCAAGAAGCTCCATGAGGGTTCAGACTTCAAACTTAACATGATACATCATCTAAATCAATAAATATGAAGCTCAGTGTCGATTCGAACTTTAAATGTGGACTATTATAAGTGTGAGAGTTCGCATAAACGATGAATCCAACCATTTACGGGTAAGATTCCATAGGAATATTCTCAGAAACCTTAAACACACAAATTCCTTCGAGATATTCTACGAAACCTTAAAAAACCCAATTTACGCATATTGTATGCGTACTAGGATCCGAGATCGAAACCTGGCCGCGAGTTGACTACTCTAATTCAGAAATCTGGTAAGAACGACGAATCCATCCATTTACAGGTAAGATTTCTTCTAGATATTCTACGAAACCTTTAAAAAATCCCTAATTCTGCATATTGTATGCGTACAAGGATCCGAGATCGAAACCTGGCCGTGAGTTGACTACTCTAAGTCAGAAACTTGGTAAGAACGACGAATTCAACCATTTACACGTAAGATTCCTTCAAGATATTCTACGAAACCTTAAAAAAACCATATTTCTGCATATTGTATGCGTACTAGGATCCGAGATCGAAACCTGGCCGCGAGTTGACTACTCTAATTCAGAAATCTGGTAAGAACGACGAATCCATCCATTTACAGGTAAGATTTCTTCTAGATATTCTACGAAACCTTAAAAAAAAACCCTATTTCTGCATATTGTATGCGTACCAGGATCCGAGATCGAAACCCAGTAGTGAGTTGACTACTCTAAGTCGAAACTTGGTAAGAACGACATAATTCATCCATGTACATGTAAGATTCCTTCAAGATATTCTACGAAACCTTAAAAACTATATTCTGCATATTGTATGCGTACTAGGATCCGAGATCGAAACCTGGCCGCGAGTTGACTACTCTAAGTCAGAAACTTGGTAAGAACGACAAATCCATCCATTTACAGGTAAGATTTCTTCTAGATATTCTACGAAACCTTAAACAAACCCTATTTCTGCATAAATGTATGCATACCAGGCTCTTAAATCAAAACATGGCCGCGAGTTGACTACTCTAAGTTAGAAACTTGGTAAGAACGAAGAAACCATTTATTTACAGGTAAGATTCCTTCGAAATATTCTACGAAAGCTTAAACAAACCTTATTTCTGCATATTCTATGTATACCAGGCTCAGAGATCGAAAACTGACCGCGAGTTGACTACTCTAAGTCAGAAACTTCGTAAGAATGACGAATCCACCCATTTACAGGTAAGATTTCTTCTAGATATTCTACGAAACCTTAAGATAAACCCTATTTTTGCATGTTTTATGCGTACAAGGATCCGAGATCGAAACCTGGCCGTGAGTTGACTACTCTAAGTCAGAAACTTGGTAAGAATGACGAATCCACCTATTTACAGGTAAGATTCCTTCGAGATATTATACGAAACCTAAAAAAAAACCCTATTTCTGCATATTGTATGCGTACCAGGATCCGAGATCGAAACCTGGCCGTGAGTTGACTACTCTAAGTCAGAAACTTGGTAAGAATGACGAATCCACCCATTTACAGGTAAGATTCCTTCGAGATATTATACGAAACCTAAAAAAACCCTATTTCTGCATATTGTATGCGTACCCGGATCCGAGATCGAAACCTGGCCGTGAGTTGACTACTCTAAGTCGATACTTGGTAAGAACAGACTCTCATCCATTTACAGGTAAGATTTCTTCTAGATATTCTACGAAACCTTAGAAAAACCCTATTTCTGCATAAATGTATGCATACCAGGCTCTTAAATCAAAACATGGCCGCGAGTTGACTACTCTAAGTTAGAAACTTGGTAAGAACGAAGAAACCATTTATTTACAGGTAAGATTTTATTCGAAATATTCTACGAAACCTTAAACAAACCTTATTTCGATATTCTATGTAAGATTTTATTCGAAATATTCTACGAAACCTTAAACAAACCTTATTTCTGCATATTCTATGTATACTAGGCTCAGAGATCGAAACCTGGCCGCGAGTTGACTACTCTAAGTCAGAAACTTGGTAAGAATGACGAATCCACCCATTTACAGGTAAGATTCCTTCGAGATATTGTACGAAACCTTAAAAAACCCTATTTCGAGATATTGTACGATGCGTACAAGGATCCGAGATCGAAACTCGGCCGACTGGAGTTGACTACTCTAAGTCAGAAACTTGGTAACAACGACGAATTCATCCATTTACAGGTAAGATTCCTTCGAGATATTATACGAAACCTTAAAAAAACCCTGTTTCTGCATATTGTATGCGTATTAGGATCCGAGATCGAAACCTGGCCGTGAGTTGACTACTCTGAGTCAGAAACTTGGTAAGAACGACGAATTCATCCATTTACAGGTAATATTCCTTCGAGATATTCTACGAAACCTTAAAAAAACCCTATTTCTGCATATTGTATGCGTACCAGGATCCGAGATCGAAACCTGGCCGTGAGTTGACTACTCTAAGTCAGAAACTTGGTAAGAATGACGAATCCACCCATTTACAGGTAAGATTCCTTCGAGATATTCTACGAAACCTTAAACAAACCCTATTTATGCATATATGTATGAATACCAGGCTCCGAGATCGAAACCTGGCCGTGAGTTGACTATTACGGAGATTGTGAAAATTACTAAACTATCCTTATCTGAAATAAGTAAAGTAAATATTACAGATAGTGAAAATGATCATATTACCCTTCATGGAAATTTGTGCAATAAATATTATGGAGATTGTGAAAGTGACCTGACTACCCTTATCGAAAAAAAAGTAAAGTAAATACTACTGCTTGTAAAAATGACCATATTACCCTTCTTGGAAATTAATGCAATAAATATTATGAAGACTATGAAAATGACCAGACCACGCTTATCGGAAAATAAGTAAACTAAATATTATAAATTGTTAAAATCACCATATTACCCTTACTAGAAATAAAGGTAATAAATATTATGGAGATCGTGGAAAATTACCGAGTAACCTTATACGAAGTGAGTAAAGTAAATATTACAAATAGTGAAAATGTATGTAATTATTTACGGAGAAGGCGTGTCATCGTGATTGTTTACAGAGAAGGCTTCGTCTTGTTTTGCGGCTTAGTCACTCGAGCATTATTTTTGAGCTTTACATTTTGTTTTACAACTCTTATGAAGGGTTGTCATAAAGTTAGTGTATTAAAGAACCACAAACTTGACATAACATGTAATAGTATAGGTATGGTTAGTGGTGTAGACTTCCATACAGGAGGTTGAGGATCAAATCCCCCCATCCTCATTTCTTTTAATGTTCTATATTTTTACTTTAACAACATTTATAAGTGTTGTTATACATTTTTATTAAAAAAAAGAAAAAAAAAAAGCCAAAACTTGTGAACGATAAGGATGGTTGATGAGCTAGACGTCCATGCAGTAGATTCATGTTCGAATCTTCCCTATAACCTCATTTTTTCCAACATTATATATTTTTACTTCAACAACACTTATAAGTGTTGTTGTAGGTTTCTATTTAAAAAAAAAAAAAAAAGAAACTTGTGAACTGAAAGGGTGGTAGATGAGCTAGACTTCCATGCAGTAGGTTCATGTTCGAATCTCCCCTCTAACATTTTTTTCATTATCATATTTTTGTGTTCTTCAACAACACTTGTTAGAATTGTGATAGGCTAAGTCACTACATATATGGAACAGAGTTGTTATAGCTAAATGTCGTCACAACTGTTTTGCTAAAGGAGTTGTCGTTTGTTTTCTTAGCGCAACCCCTTGTTTCGTAAGGGTTGGAAGTGATGATATACGACAACCCTTCCTTTGAAACCAGTCGTAAAACATAGGACTTTCTACGATGTTTATAAAAGTGTTGTAAATCTCCAGTTGTAGATGTATATTTTTCCCGTAGTGTAATCAATCTCTAAGTAGTTCCTCAAATAAGACTAACCTCCTTTCATTAAAGGATCTTCGATCCAAACATCACCTCTTAGAGATCGAACACAGATCTAGTTTAAATTTAACTAATCGGTTTAAACAGATGTACCTTGATTCCGAGAAGAAAACCAAAATCTTAAGAAATAAAATTAGTGATCTCATAGATGAGAAAGATCGCATCACTAACAGAGGTGCACAGGCATTAGCAAAATTTCAAAAATCTCTCCTTGATGTGCAAGTTGAACGAGATGAACTCCTTCGTCAAAATACCATACTTAGCCAGCGAGAAGAGCAAGTTCGTTCACTTCTTGTTATAAATAGTGATGATGAATTCGCCTGGACCGCGAAAGTTTTAGATAACGCCAGGAATAACCTAGGTGTTGATGTTAGTCTTCATGCCGAGCATACTTCCTTGGTTAAAGATATGATATCTGACAGGGAAGGTTATTTATTATACCTTACTGTTTCTTACTTCTGTAGTATTGCTTGTAAGTTATTAACTTGTTGTTGCTTATTTGTAGAATCCGATAAAAGATTCCAAGCGAGAATGGGAGAACTTGAATCTGAAAAAGAACAACTCGCAAAGAGTCTTCAAGCGAGAATTGGAGAGCTTGAATTTGAAAAAGAACAGCTTGCAAAGAATCTCTCCCTTCGCGAGAATAAATATTCCAAGTTGAAGAAACAATTTCAAACAACAGTGGCGAACTTTAATAATGATGCTGTTCGTTTTCGCAACCAGGCCATGGAGTACGTTTGTAATGATCATGAAATCCCTCTTTGTTCATATCCTTGGCTCTCTGAAGAAGTTCCTGAGAACCTGCCTGTCTCAGACATTTCTGATAGCGAGGCCAGCGAAGAAGAAAATTCTGGCGACGAGAATAATAGAGTTGAAGAATCAAATAAAGGAGAAGAATCATCAAAGAAATAATTCCTTTTGCTGCTTGTAATATCTGTATATTTAATCTTCATTCCCCTTTCTTGGCATGTATAGATATATAATTCTTTCATTGGGAGATGAATAACAATATTTCATCTTTTCCATTCCCATACTTGCCTCTGTTATTCATCTTTTTATGAAAGGTTTTATTTAGTTAATTTTTGAAGGATGAAACTTCTGAAATTCACACTTTCTTCCTCTGGTCATGAATGTATAATCATTTTGAACTTTATCTTCTGCGATGTTGGAATTTATCATTGCGACGAGATCGCAAGGTATTTCCATAAATGAAGAAACCTATTAATCTCGCCTTATCATTTTTGGTGGTCATCTAAGCTTGACCTTCCTAATTAAAGGTCTTACTCTGCCACCCTTTATTGCGACAAGGTCGCAGGACGTCTTTACACTTGCATGTAAAAACCCATTGACCTTGCCTTATCATTTGTCAAGTATTTTTGCCTCTGCAGGATATTTTGCTTGCGACAATATGACAGGCCTAAACTTTCTCGCGAAAATAAAGCCCCATGACATTGTCGTCTTGCGACGAAATCGCAGGACGTCTTTACACTTTCATGTAAGGACCCATTGATCTCGTCTTACCCTCGCGTTAGTATTATTGCCTCTGCAGGATCATTGCACAAATATGACAAGCCTAAGTTTCCTTGCGAAAACAAAGCCTCGTGACATTTGCGTCTGTTTTGACACTCTCCCTAATGGAGGGTGCCGCCCTTATCATCTCCATGGTTTCCCCTTCAAGGAGACGTAAATCGGCCATACAAGGCTAGCTCCTCCCATCCGGTCTTAACAACAACCAGTTGTTTTCGTGACCTCTTATCCCTTATACCTATAGAGTTTATGGTTACAAGGTGCACCCTAAGTGGAGTTTTCTTCGGGCCGAGTGCGATGTGCCAAGACTTGTCAAGAGTGGTAAGGAAGTTCTATGCTCCCGCACTCTTGACTCAACCGTGTACCTCCTCGGCGCCTTGATCATACGGCTGACTCCTTGGAAGAGACCCTCGGTCGCCCAACCGGGGTATAACCTACATATATAGTTGGGAATCCAAGGTACCTCTTCCCGGATAGGCTTTCATGGGCCCCAAATCTGCATGACTCGAGGTTCCGGAGCGGTGTAACCCTTTCCCACGCCATGTTAAGAGATACCCCCTTATATGACGCACTTTAGGTCTTACATTTGCCTCTTACGAAATATCATTCGCGAACTAGGGTGTACGCCATAAAGGTTCGTCCCATTCATTTATTTATTCATTGTTGTTAAATCATTCAATCATTCATATGTAATTGCTTCTTGATACTTAGATTGCGAAGTCATCGCACAATTCTGTTTCATTTGTTGTATTTTCATCTTTTCTCTCTGATTTTTGTTTGCGAGTTTTTCGCACATTATTTCTTCTTTGTCTTGTTTTTGATATATCTTTTGTTGATTATTTACTTCTTATGCCTTTTGTTCATTGCACTCTTTGCCTCTTCATCATCCCAATATTCGAAGGATTCCTTTCCATCATAACATTCATCTACCTTCATGCACTCACTTGCGACACTTCGCGATGTTTCAATAACATCCACCATCAACTTTTCTTTTCTCTGTTCGTTTTTCATATTCTGTTTCCAATCTTTCCTTTTAGCATTTCTTTCTTCGCAGCTTCCTATATCAACCTCATGACATTCCTGTCCCTCTTTCCAATCTCCCTTTATAATTCCAATACCTTTTGGATGTGGGAACTTTATACATTGATGGTATGTTGACGCTACTCCCAAGATTTCGTGCAGCCATGGCCGCCCAATCAATGCATTATAAGGAGATTCTACATCAACCACACAGAACAAAACATCAGTTGATAATCCTTGTAATGGAATTCTCATGTGAACCTCCCCTTTAGGCTTGTTTGCCGTGCCGTTGAAACCATATATTTTGTATGTTGAGGGGATCAAACTCTCATCCTCTCCTCCCATAGTCTTATAAGTATGGTAGAAAAGAATGTTCACCGAGCTTCCAGTATCGATTAGGATTCTATTGATTGCCCAGCAATTTTCTGCTTCATCATCTTCTTCCTCAACTGGTTTTGGATTAATATCTAGCTTCACCACCAACGGGTTATCATGTACTTCTCTTCCTTTGGGTACTTCATCTGCAGAGAAAGAAATAATCTGCAGCTGCCACTCTTTCAACTGCGACCTTCTCGCCAGGTTCAGTATTTCTTTACCATCAGTGTCTCTCGCAAAGACTCTACTGAGCACGTTATCATGAAAGTCTTCAATTGTGCGATATGAATGAACAATAGAGTTGCAAAATAGATTTTTGGATTTTGTTCCCACTTCTATTACAAATGCTTCCTTTCCCTTTTTTGAAACTGTTCTTTGCATTTCTGATGGTGATGATGTTAGTACTTTCTTCCCTTTCTCTTCATCTTTTAAAAAGTGATTCAATTTCCCCTGATCGATCATTCTGAGAATAATTCTCTTTATGTTTCTGCAGTCCTTTGTTAGATGCCCATGAAAACGATGGTAAGAACAAAATTCATGACTCCTGTCACTCGGCGGTGGTTTACTCCCTGCATTCCATGGTTATTTTGTCTTCGTCCTCCGTAAGTTTCTTGTATATGATCTAATCTCTGAATTTTATTATTATTGCTGCGATTGTAATAGTTCCTTTCTCTCTCAAACTCCTCCTGATCACGGATCCCCATAGCCACTATTTTCTGCTGTCCATCATCAACTCTCTTTTCTGGTTACCCTTGCGAAGTGCTCGCCACTGTATTTGAAAATCTTGGTAATAAGCTTGCATTCGCAGCATTCGAACTTGTGTTCGCAACTGGGTAAGATTCCATTTCATTCTGTCTTTCTTCTAAGGCAATATATTCTTCCTGGAGTTCTCGCAGTTCAGCCATCGTAATCGTATTTTTAATTCTAAAAATCTGAATGTATAACAAACTGGTCGCGAACAAGGCGTTTAAAAATGACAAAATGAGATATCTTTCTTCTACCCTTCCAGCCATTTCGCTGCACATGGTTATCCATCTTATTGTCAAATGCCTTAAGCTCTCGCCAACTCTTTGTTTTAATCCGAATACATCTTCAATTCCTGGCCGCGAGGAGTTGTTACTTATATATGCTCCTAAGAATGTAGCTTGTAAATGGTTGAATGACGAGATTGTGTTCCTGGGTAAACCTTCAAACCATTTCAGTGCTTCTCCAATTAAACTTGATGCAAAATATTTGCACAATATTGCATCATGATTCTCCCACTGCAACATACATCTCATATAAGCCTTGATGTGTTGTATCGCGCAAGTTGTTCCATCAAAAATGTTGGTTAATGCGGGAAAATTGCATTTTGGAGGTATCCCTCCCATTTGTACTTCTAGTGTGAAGGGATTCTTCGCAGCTTCTGCGATGGCTTCATCCAATTGTCTTCTTCCTCCTTCTCTTCTACTGTTCAACAATTCTCTCATTTCTGCTAGTTCTTTCAAGATTTGCTCATTAGCCTCAGAATTTGATTCTGCTGGTCTTTTCAGTTCTGCTTCTCTCCTCCTGCGTTCATGCCTGCTTTGACCTTCTTGTTCGTTATTTTCTTCTCTCAATTCCCTGCGACCTTCTCCTTCGTCTCTTTCATTAATTCGCACACCATTATATCTATCATCTTCTCTTCTGGGCTGTCTCTCAGCTCTCCTCTGTATCCTCTCATATTCTTCATTAATACTTCTATTGACACGATTTTGTTCTCGCCTCCTTTCTCGGTTGTCGTGATTATTCTGCCGGATTGCTTCTTCCAATTCTTGGTTTTCCACTTCTGCTCTTACTCTCTCTCTCTCGCGAGCCAAGCGTGCTTGTTCAGCATAATGTCTCTCAATGTCATCCACGATCTCTTTTTGCCTTCTCAGTGCTTCTCTCCCGTGCAATATTGCTCTTCCTTCAGCGGCTGGATCGTTTGGTCCCTGAGATCGCCTAATTCCTTGATTTTCCTCATTCTGCTCATCTTGGAAATTCTCGGGATGGGGAATATAACGATCTCCTGCGTCCTCTCTTCTTTCGTGATGTTCTGAGCTTGGATTTTGTGTTTCTTGTTGGTTTTCTACCTCGGCATTTTCTGTTGGTAAGACTCTTCTTCTTTCTTCTCTAGACGATCTTGAACTTGATCTCGCAGTACTTCTCGATCTTCTATTTTGCAATCTCATATTTTCCGTCCTTAATTCATGATTATGTCTTGTCAAATTTGCTCGTTCCTCTGCCTCTAGCCGTCTCTCTTCATGTATCGTTTGTCTCCACGCTTCTAATGCCGCGATTTCTCTATTTCCTGGATCCACTTCCCCGTTCATTCCTTGATCTCCTCCTCCTTGTCCATTATTCACCAATTGCTGTTCTTCTTCCCTTTCATCCTCAGAATTCGACCTCCAAGTATGCACACTTACTCTATCGTAATCCACAGTTTCATTTGCTATCGGTGGAATTAAAGGTTGAACATAATTGTCTTCATCATTCCTCATATTCATTCTTGACGATTCTCCTCGTTCATTTCTCCTTTCTCCAGCAAGTCTTCCACTTCTTCTCACAGGTTGTTCAAGTACATTTCTTCTTCTTGCCATTTCTTTTTTGAAAATTATCTCAAATTTCTTTCCTGCTAACTCAAATTCTTCCAAATCTCTATGTCAATCTTTCCTCAGTCCCTGTTTCTAGCGCCAATATGTAGTTGCAGGAAATCCCACAATACACCCCTCACTATAATTCACTTAACTAATCCATTGGAAGATAATCAATTATGAATGTTTTGTATTATTTTCTTGAAATGTCTACACAAGTGAATAGAATTACACTTAAGAAATTACAAACACTCTCAAAGTTTCTCTCTCTTCTTAACTTGCCCTCCAATTCAAAAGAATCCCCCTCTACAATGCACTCACTCATCCCTTTATATAGGGTAATACATAGTGAATGACAAATTAGGGTCATCCTTTATTTTCGGGAATGTCTCGCGAAGTGTCGCGAATGTACAAGTATTCATACTCGCAACACTTCTTAACCCTCGCCAGACTTCATATCTTCCTGTCGTCATCCAATGCGTCATTCATCTTAACTCCCTGCGACGCTCTCGCGATGTCGTTGTTCATTACCTTCGCGGAACGTTGTTGTCGCGATATTCTGATCCTACAATTTTATAAAATGGGTTTTAGCTTTGGTTTAGCTTTGAAAAAAAAAAAAAAAAAAAAAACTTTGAATCTTGTTTTCTAAAACTTTTTTTAGGTTTGGTTAAACTTTACAAATAATTATTATTCACCTATTTATGCGAAAGTGGGTAATTTACCCTTTTACTCTATTTCTTACATGTATACACATTTTTTTATACGTACCAACTACAAAGACTTTTTTATTCAATAGGTTTTAATTTTCATTTGAATGTGGAAAGGTGTACTGTTAAACAATATTTTTATTTATTTTTACATAAATAAACATAACAAATTCTTCTAGTTAATTATAAACATTTTCTTTAACACATGTAGAAACTATGTTATTCAACAAAATTGTCATTGGAGGTTTAATTTCTTAACCATGATTCCATGCTAACACTCTGTCTCCCATGGCATTAACCCCCGAGCTAACACTCTGGAAGGTGAGATCTATTTACTTTTATATTCAAACTTCATGGTACGGATAAATTGAAGTCCTAAGATTTGATCAGTATGATGTATAATACTGCGTCTGAAACTAATGATGCCCTCTCTCACCTCTAAGGTGGCTTTAATGTTTCTCAACATAAACACCAACATACTGGTGAGGTCTTAACACCCTTAAATCTCCATTCTCCTTCAATTGCATCACTAAAGATGCCTCAAGCCTCAATACAATACCAGCACCTGTTTCTCATCAAATCAAATACCCCAGGACTTATAATCCACCATCTCTTAATCCATTGAAACCCATCAACTCAAACCTATAACTTCGCTTTAGCTTTAACATCAAACCATTTTCAGTTTATCAAAGTGTTGATGGTGGTTTTTAAACAAGGGGTAAAATCGTAAATCCCCATGACCTAGTGTTACCCGCAACACATTAACTAAGAGCATTTAACTCAGGTGTAAATAATTAATAGGGGTATTTTTTTTCAAAATACCAGATTAGGGTTTCTCAACACAGAACCCTAATTCCAAAACCAAGCCGCATACTGCGCACCATGGCAACAATGCCAAACCAAGCCGCACCCTGCGCACCATAGCAACAATGCCAAACCAAGCCGCATACTGCGCATCATGGCAGCAATGCCAAACCAAGCCGCATATTGCGCACCATGGCAACAATGCCAAACCAAGCCGCACCCTGCGCACCATGGCAACAATGCCAAACCAAGCCAGCATCTTTGCGCATCATGGCAGCAATGCCAAACCAAGTCGCATCTGCGCACCATGGTAACAATGCCAAACCAAGCCGCACCACTGCGTACCATGGCAACAATGCCAAACCAAGCGCGCACCCCCGCACACCATGGAAACAATGCCAAACCAAGCCGCATCTGCTCAGCACCATGGCAACAATGCCAAACCAAGCCGCACCCTGCGCACCATGGCAACAATGCCAAACCAAGCCGCAGCATCTGCGCGCCATGGCAACAATGCCAAACCAAGTCGTCGCACCCTGCGCACCATGGCAGCAATACCAAGTCGCTATGCCTTTAGCCCACGCCAAATATAGCGCCCTAGGCTTGCAAGACTTGCAACTAGGTTAACATGGCCGCACGTGCCATTGGCACATGCCAACACGTGTCGCAAGCCATATTTCCAAGCCGCTATGCCTTTGGCCCACGCCGAATATAGCGCCCTAGGCTTGCAAGACTTGCAACTAGGTCAACATGGCCGCACGTGCCATTGGCACATGCCAATACATGTCGCAAACCATATTTCCAAGCGCTATGCCTTTGGCCCACGCCAAATATAGCGCCCTAGGCTTGCAAGACTTGCAACTAGGTTAACATGGCCGCACGTGCCATTGGCACATGCCAACACGTGTCGCAGAGCCATATTTCAAGCCGCTATGCCTTTGGCCCACGCCAAATATAGCGCCCCTAGGCTTGCAAGACTTGCAACTAGGTCAACATGGCCGCACGTGCCATTGGCACTTGCCAACACGTGTCGCAAGCCATATTTCCAAGCCGCTATGCCTTTGGCCCACGCCAAATATAGCGCCCTAGGCTTGCAAGACTTGCAACTAGGTCAACATGGCTGCACGTGCCATTGGCACATGCCAATATGTGTCGCAAGCCAAATTTCAAGCCGCTATGCCTTTGGCCCACGCCAAATATAGCACCCTAGGCTTGCAAGACTTGCAACTAGGTTAACATGGCCGCACGTGCCATTGGCACATGCCAACACGTGTCGCGAGCCATATTTCCAAGCCGCTATGCCTTTGGCCCACGCCAAATATAGCGCTCTAGGCTGCAAGACTTGCAACTAGGTCTGCACGGCCGTACGTGCCATTGGCACATGCCAACACGTATCAAGCCATATTTCCAAGCCGCTATGCCATTGGCCCACGCTAAATATAGCGCCCTAGGCTTGCAAGACTTGCAACTAGGTCAACATGGCCGTCGTGCCATTGGCACATGCCAACATGCTAGCTTTGGTAACCTAACTTGCAAACCGTGCAACCTACCACCAAGGCATTCCGCATGCCATTGGCACATGCCAAATACACACCTTTGGTAACCTAACTTAAAGCGTGTAACCTACCACCAAGGCATTCCGCACATGCCATTGGCACATGCCAAACACACACGCTTTGGTAACCTAACTTGCAAAAACCGTGCAACCTACCACCAAGGCATTCCGCACATGCCATTGGCACATGCCAAACACACACGCTGGTGACCCAACTTGCAAACCGTGCAACCTACCACCAAGGCATTCCGCACATGCCATTGGCACATGCAAAACACACCTTGTTGGTGACCCAACTTGCAAACCGTGCAACCTACCACCAAGGCATTCCGCACATGCCATTGGCACATGCAAACACACACGCACCGGTAGCCTAACTTGCAAACCGTGCAACCTACCACCAAGGCATTCAAAGCACATGCCATTGGCACATGCCACACGCGCCACTAGTAGCGCCACTTGCACTCAAGATGCAACCAACACTCGAGACATCACCACAAGGCGGGGATGCTTCTTTAGGGTTTTGGTTTGGCGGTCACAAAACATGCGGCGTACACTACATCACATTAAGAAAGCGTGAAAAGGAATAAAGCGGTCAAATAAAAGAGGGAAATAATGGTGAAAAAGTTTTCACCCATTAAACCATGCGGTTACCACCTCCTCCCCATTATTTCACCCTTTACTCTCTTCCTTCATGAGGCGGAGTCGTTTCAATCTCGACTTGTATAAATAGGTCTTACCTATTTCCACGGAAAAAACAAGTCTCGATCAGAAAAAAATACTACACTCTCGAAAAGGCAACTTTGAAAGCTCTCCCGAAAAGCTTTCATCTCTTGCAAGCTTCCTAAGCTTTCACTTTACGATACAAGTCGAGGCGCTACTCTCCCACTATTCTCGGGTCTCAACACCTTTCTTTGCTTCCCTCCCCAAATCAACCTTCTCCTCCACTTTGTGACCGGGCAAGTACGGAACGGCCATTTCTTGGTTTAGGCCGGACTTGTACAAATTGATCTCTCGAATCTATAAAGTGCTCACGTGCAGCATTTGTTTAGGGTTTGAACCCAGTTTCTCACTCACCTACCGAATTCTTGAAATCGGCGAGAAATGATTTTTACCCATAAACAATTGGCGACCACAATGGGAGGTTCGATCTTTCGGTTACAATGTCAACTTTCAACCCGACGATCTCATTCTTTGACCCAGGGCGTCAAGATGGTAGAGGAAGGCAATCCACTCCGGCTCGGTTACTCGGCGACTCGATTATCGGTCATGACATGACAAGGAGGCGACAGGACTTCTCACAGGCTAGAAGCAAAACGATCCGCCCGGGGATTAACGACACGATTTATCCGACAACTCGGCGATGATCGAAAAGATCGGGGACTTCCCATGACTCTTACGAGAAACCGAGTAAGTCTTATCTAGACAAAAATACGTGGTTTGCTTTTTCAAGTTCTCGATAAAACCGATAGCCATGTTATGTTTCATCCCATGTCATCTACCAACACACGGTTCCATGGTTTTCTGAGACGTTTGCATCACTTTCAATCATAACTAAAACAATCAACTCTAAACAATTCATTCCAAAAAAAGAATAACCCAAACTGTCAAGGTAACATTTATCTATCAACCCAAGAAATCCGGGAAGACAAAAATCATAAACTAGGCGCTTTGTTTGCCTTTCAAAAAAAAAAAAAAAAAAAGTCACCTACCACATTATGTACCTACTTTGCACAATAATTACACTGTCACTATTAGAAGACGCGTTACTACAGGTGACATTTGAAGAATTATTTATGATGAAGTATTTTCACAAGTTTATGAAAGGCATACCTATGGCTATATATGGTTTGCACCAGCACAAGAATAAAACAAATTGAAGAGAAAACGCATTTGGTACATAGATGGAATATGCTTGCCCACTTTATCACTACCGCGCTACCGCTAACACCGTGACGTGATAACAAAGATACTGATAGACACATTTTTGTTTCTGAATTGTCCTCAGTGTTGGTATTGTTGGAACTCGATTTTTGTACTAATATTGTGTTTTTATGTATTTTTAGGTATTTTAGGAAATAAATATTTTTGGAAATTTCGGCTCGAAAAGTTTTCGGAGCACCTCCGAGGACAAGTATTATTCGGACTCTCGTCTTTGGATAAGGGGTAACCCAATTGCTAAGGGGCATCCCAAGGAGGCACTGCTATTCGCACCCCATAACAGGATAAGGGGCAGTCATCTTCAACAATTTGAAAATAAGCTTTTGGCGGAAACTATGGCGGCAAAGAAAAGAACAGTTTAGGGTTCGGATTTTGGAGCTGTTCTAGAGAGACTCAATGGCTGAAAATCTATGGGTATCTTCCTTTTGGCGTAACAGGACTGGTATGGGTTTTCTTTTGGGATTTTTTATAAAATGCCCATGTGGGGAAATGCATTTAAGAAAATGCCCACGTTTTTTTCATAATTAATTTAATGCCCATGCCGTTACGATTTCCGTCCGGCCCCACCATTTTGGTAAAATCTAGTTTACTTTGTCAATTTCTCATCACGTGAGATGAGAAAATGGTGGGTGTAATTACAAATATATACTTTGGCCTAGAAAAGGTGAAGTAAATCTTCCACCGTCAAAGCTTCGCTCAATCAACAGCTGGAGATGAAAACCATCTGTTACCGTCCATGTGATTAATCGACGGCTGAAGATTAAATTTAACATATCCTTACACGTGCTCAAGGAAAACTCATCTTATCATTTAAGAAAAGTTTTAGGGTTTGGGTTCCCTTTATGTTTGTTTCCGCCTCTTCCTCTCTGCATCATTCATCTCTTTGTTTTTTCCATTCCCTTCCTTCTACCGTTTCATTAAAATACAGTCCATAATATGATAACGTCTGTATGTGTGTACATTGAGATTTTTAGGGGTTGATATAAATTGGCAGTAGATGGATCGAATTAGTGGAGCTTAATTTGCTGAAGAAGATGGAGATGCAGATTAAGATGATGGTGGTGCTTTGCTGAAGATGATGGAGATGCAGATTAAGAAGACGATGGATCTGTTGTTTTGACGGAAGTAATGATTGAAATCGAGATTCAGATGGGTTCAAATTGTTGCAGTCGGTGGTGAAAATGAAACTGATGTTGTTCAATCTAGGTTAGAGAAATAAAGAGAAGATGGATCTGCTATCACTGATTTTGTTCATTGAATTAAAGATGGGTTTTACTCGATTTAAGTTTTAACCCAAATATTTGTTAGATATTGAGATGATTTCACTGTTGATGATGAATTTGAGGTTAGGTTGTTCTTGATGTTGAGAATATAATGGAGATCGGTAAGAAAAGAGTTGAGGTCCGAGATGAAATTGGTATTCAGTGAATGTTTTAGATGTATGTTAGGTTTACAGGGATTTGAAGTTGTGTGTTCTGGCCATGAAGAAATTGAAATGGATTCTGGTGATGGGTTATCGAGTTTGGTGATACACGGAGTATGTGAATGAATTGATGCAGCAAGATGGGTTCAATTTACACATTATTCTAAGTGTAAATATAATCTCTTTCGTTTTATATGAAAATTTTCACACGAATCTCATGTATGAAGTAACTTATATTACATATTTTACATGTTTGATTGTAAATAATTTAGTCCAATTGATGAAATTTGATTTTTAGGGTTCATTGGATTTGGGGCTTTTGGTATAAAATCATGTAATTAAGTTTTTGAATGGTTTGTAATAGATGCAGAGATATCAAATATGTATTATTGATTTAAAAAGCTTAATAACAACAATTGTGGTTCAGTTGTTGAAATTTGATTTTTAGGGTTCATAAATTTGTGGATTTGTTGGGTTCAGGTGTTCAGCTGGTAAAGAAGGAGATGACTTCTTTTGTTTCCGTACTGATTTAGTTTTGGAACAGTAGAAGCACTGAGTTGATTCAAAACCGGTACTTAGTCAAGAGTTGAGTTGGCAATGACTGACACATTGTTCCATTACCGATTCAAACGATCCAAGGGTTACAATGTCTTTTGACATTACCTATTTAGTGCCAGCTGTCCTCTAACGGCCGTTAGCCGTTTTTTCAATAAAACGGGACGGAAAACGTCAATCCATGGGCATTAAATTAATTATGAAAAAAACGTGGGCATTTTCTTAAATGCATTTCCCCACATGGGCATTTTATAAAAAATCCCTTTTCTTTTCGATCCAATTTGGCTAGAGAACTCGTGTTGGAAGAAAACATGGAGCTATGCACGGGATGATATTCACGGATTACAGCGTGTTTGGACGAGTTTTGCTCGTGTTTGGTCACTTCAAAAACGTGTAGGAGTTAAATAGGAAGCTTCGGCAGACGTATTTACATCATCGAACGTGTAGAACTAAAACGGGAAGAAAATATTCCCAAAAATATTTTTTTTCATCACCGAGTAATGAAGGATTTCTGGGATTAATGAGGAGTTATTCTTGCTCCAAAAAGGTTATAAATAGGCGCTGGGAGGCCATAGAACGGGTACAGAGAGTTTGGGAGGCTTTAGAACGCGAGAAAAGAAAAAAAATCGAAGTTACGATCGCCATTTCTATCTTGCTTCAAGAACACGAAGAACGGACCAGCATAAGCGGTCATTCTTCTACGGCGATCTGCGACACACATAGACGTGGGTCGGAATACGGAGTGGGGCAGACTTACAAGACAGAAGCACTTATTATCTATCGTAGTTTATGCTGTGTTTGCAACATCTATAATGTTGCAAACCCGATTTTCATCTTATTCTCCTTTGTTCATCATTTGTAAACCATTTTTGAGCAATAATAATGAATTTTGAGCGTGTTTCCAACATGATGAGCGGCTAATTCTCCCACAACCAAGGCAATGAGGAAGCTATTTACATGAATAAGCGGTAACCATTTTATTTGCTCTAATTTATAATTTATAATTCACTCAATCAACTTTGCTTTTGCGAGTTTTAAATTGTTTGCAAAATTCTTTTCATTAGTTGTGATTCAATTAGATAGGTTATGCTTTGTATTAAGATAATCTATGCTTAGGGATACAATTAATTTTGAGAATTTTTCGATTAATTGTGAATTAAGAAACAAGGGATTTAAAAGATAATTAGAGTTTTGGGTTTTACCGTTATTCATTCATGTGTAATAGTGGAATCAGTGTCTTGGTTATTCTCTCATATCTTAAAACAATTTTGTGTTAATTTTTTTCTATTATTAATTTTTATAAGTCTAAAATCTTTTGCTTTCACAAGTCTCAACGAACCTTATTACTACAACATTATTGAGTCACATCAATTTTTGGCGCCGCCGATGCGGACTTGTCTTTAGGCTAGAGTTTTTATATTTTTTTTTAGGTTTTTATTTGTTTTTATTTTTATTTGTTCTTCTTTACGTTTTTGGGTTTTTGTCTTTTCCTTTCAGATTTTGGGATTTGGAGCGAAAGAAATATTTGCCAAAGCTTTTGGTGGATACTTAAAGATTTGGAGTTAAAGACAAAGCAAAAGGAGCGAAGAAGAAGATTTTTTTATATTTTATAAAAGAGAAAAAAAAAAAGAGAGGCATTTTTATTATTATTTTTTTAGATATTTATTTATTTTTTTATTTTTTTTTTAGACTTTCCTTTCCTTTTCTTTTACTTTTTGGACTTGGACATTTGGACATTCGGACATTCCTTATTTTTTTAAACCCTACGGAAGGGTAGTATTAAATATCAAACTTGTTTTGCGAGAGAAGGACGGTGATTACGATATCACCTCGGCCTCGAGTTCGTACATGACATAGGGAGTCGTGGCCCGAGTCGACTACAACGGTTCATCCCCCGTACTGGTACGGGAGGTAAGTTTGTCAAACACTCGCTAATCCCTGCCTGGCGAAGTTCTTGT
Source organism: Papaver armeniacum (assembly GCA_023531295.1). Taxonomy (NCBI): domain Eukaryota; kingdom Viridiplantae; phylum Streptophyta; class Magnoliopsida; order Ranunculales; family Papaveraceae; genus Papaver; species Papaver armeniacum. Next base: position 6,960 of record JAJJWW010000312.1, on the reverse strand, counting down.
CTTCCTTAAGTGTGAATATATGCGAGGACACAGCAGCTATTTTTAATTTCCTAGTAAAGGGCAAGGACTGGCCATATAAGATAAGGGTTCGGACTTCATCAGATTCTCTTCTTGCCCGCCTTAGGAAAACAATACTTAACGCGAACCTAAGCCTTAAAATCGGAACGAGCGAGACCGATAGGGTAAAGCTTAGTAGGAAAGTCTTAGAAAATATTGGTTACTCTTTTAGCATACTTTAAAGTTCATGATGGTCTGTGAAGTTGAATGCGTGATACGCCGCCTTGTAATAGCGGTAAGGCCTTGGGTATCAAAGCTCCACCGAGCTTCCCTCGCCTTGATTCAACTTACTTTGACTCGGATTGATCAGGGGGGTTTGCTTAAATTGTAATGAATTCCCTTTCGAACGATTAGAAGTTGGTCTAGAAAACAATCTAAGTGGAGCCATCATGCTTTTTGTTTGCTAGATTTCATTAGGTTTGCTGTGGTGGAGTCAGCCTTGTTTGTGCTTGCATAGAACTTCCCTTCCTTTTAGGATTTTTTTTTTTTTTTTTTTTTTTTTTAGTGTATGCCCGAGGTCTTTAAAGAACGGGCTTGGAAAAGAAACACTCTAGGTCGTTTGATTAGTGACAAACCTAGTAGTTCTTCTTGCGAAGGCGGGGAACTTGAAGACTCTTCTTTTGAGAGCCCCGTTTTTGGTAACTTCAGTTTTGAAAATCTGTCTCTTAGCGAGGAAAGTACCCCTAGTACTTCAGTTGTGCCAACGATGGCAACTACGAAAGATTACATGTTCCCAATCACCAACCGAGCTTCATGCATAAAATTGCCAGCCAATACGGCTAACTTCGAGATAAAAGCTAGTATCCTTCAGATGATCCCTATATTCTTAGGAAAAGAGGATGAGAACCCTTATTTTCATATTAGGGACTTTGAGGAAATTTGTGGGACAGTTAGAATAAAGACCTTTGCTCGATGAAGTTTTGAAACTTAAGATGTTCCCATTTTCCTTAAAAGATACAGCCAAGACATGGCTAAACAACCTACCATCTGGATCCATTGAAACATGGCGGGAACTTATTGTTGCTTTACATATGAAATTTTACCCTAAGCATAAAAGCTATAAAAATTGTTAGGCGAAAAATTAGTGCTAGTGTGCAACAAGAGGGAGAGTCTCTTTATAGGTTTTTAGAGAGATTCAATGATCTCTATCTCGGTGTCCTCACCATGGATTTGATAAGATGAAAATCGGGTTTTACTAACAGTTATAGATGAAAATCGGGTAGCTACCCCATATCATCCATGAGACTAGTGGTCGGGTAGAGGTTTCTAATAGGGAGATAAAACGTATATTAGAGAAAACAGGTTAATCCTAATCGGAAAGACTGGTCGTCTAGGCTACGATGCCTTATGGAGCTTACCGTCATCTGCGTTTAAAACCCCTATTGAAATGTCGCCTTATCGGCTTGTTTATGGCAAGGCATGTCATTTACGTTGAGTTAGAACATAGAGCTTATTGGGCTGTTAGCAGCTAAATTTTTCACTTGACAAGGCGAGGCCCATAGGAAACTCCAACTCAATGAGTTGGACGAGATTCAATATAGATGCTTACGATAGTGCGAAGGAGTATAAGAACAAAATGAAACTTGTGCATGATAGAAATATTTTACGGAAGTCATTTTCTCCGAGTCGGAAAGTTCTTCATATGATACCGCTTGTCTTTTCCACAGGAAGATTACGTTCTCGGTGGACGGGTCCTTTTATTGTTCGTGACTGTATTTCCTCATGGAGTCATGTTGAGATCGAGACACCGGATGGTAGTAGTTCTTGAAGGTTAACGGTCGAGAGATTGAAACCCTTTTTAGAGCCATTTCCTACGAGTGTGATGTTGAGAGGTCCCTCAGGAGGACCACTGTTTACCCTTGATTGACCATCGAGGCGATTGTATGTTGTATATTAGTTTTTGATTTCTCTCTTCACCCGGTACTATCTTTCCGACTTCTCTCTTTACTGATTCCTCATGTTACTTTACTTTTTGGTATTGCTCTTTCATTAGAAACATTGAGGACAATGTTAGATTTAAGTTTGGGGGTGGGAAGAAACTTCTTGTTAGTTTTTAGTTACAATAAATAAACTCCAGAGCCTAGAAATTTATGTTTATTAAAGATCGGCACTAACAATCTAAGTGGATGGAAGCATTTTGGTTGTAGGAGTTGAGGAACCAATACGATTAGATGGCAACATCTAAAGAGTCTATTCATAAAAGCACGGCTCGGTGTTAAAAATAACATGATAGTTTCACCATATCTCGTTGAGTCATTTTCACTTACATTTTTATTTTGTTTTGTTCTTTGTAGACTATGTTTCTCTAAGTGATTAGGTGGGGCCCACGAATCAAGTTGTTACTGATAGGTGTAGAATACACCTAATTTACTATCTAGTAGTTTATGCTTTCTTTGCTATTTTTCTTGTAAATTATGTATTTTACGCTTATTTTGAGTTTTGTAGCTACTTTGGAGTCGCACGGAGGAAAAGAAGAAGAAATCACCTTATTTAAGCTAAAATGGTAAAATTGTCATTTCACCAAGGAGGGAATACTATATGGAGCCCAGCCAAGGTTAAGGGGAGGTCAAAGAGGTGTCCCTTATTCAAAAGAAGGGAGTGAAAATTGCACTAATGGGGTGTACTTATGGTGGGTGTTTAAATCCACCCACACCCTAAACTCGACCCAAGCCCACACCTAAACTCGACCCAAGCTCACATACCGGATCCATGCCCGTGCCGGATCCGGACCCACTTCACAAACACTACCCTAAATCGAGATACCTTACTCTCATTTTTCACCCGAAATAAATTCGGAGAAAAGAAAAAAAAAAGAGATCGAGATGAAGGCGTCCAACCATGAAATTCGAGAGTTGTGGCGCTCAATCGAGGAATTGACGGGGGGAAATAAGGGCTTCAATGAAATTTAGACGACATCGAATGTGTGTTTCGATGCGAGGTTGTTGCGGACGAGAGATTGAGAAGAAGAAATCGATGGTAATGAAGTCGAGAGAGATGAACGATGAGAGTTAGAAATTGAACTCGAAACACGGAGAAATTAGGGTTCAAAGTTGTATGAATCGAGAGACGCTGCTGCTGTTGAGAACCAAGAGAAGAAGGTTAGGGTTTGATGGGTTGTTGGCCGAATTCGGTAGATGAGTAGTTTGGTGACGCCCGTAAATCGAGGTTTGATTCGAAGCTCGGGGAGATAGGGTGTGATTCGAGTCTGTGGTAAAGGTGTAGAGGAGGTGGAGTTGATGAATTGAAAGAAGATCGAAGAGAATATATTTATTCTTTGTGAAGCGAGATCAAGTCTGAGAATACAAGATCGAGATAAAACATGGGTTTCGGGCTGGTTGAAATTTGCCCAGGATGAAGGTTTGAGTTACGGTGGTTGTTGTTGGTTGAAATTAGAAGTTGCAATTTGTTGAATCAGTTTGGGTTTGTGGTCTTTGCTATAGAAAATGGTCCGTGGTGATGCTCGGGTGGATGCGATGGAAGTGGCATTGAGGTGGACAGGACCGAGTGAGGCGAGATTGAAAATTTGTCTTTGCGCGCTTTTGGGTATTGGTTGCATGCCCGGTGAAAAGCAAGGTTGCGGGGGTGTTGGCCTAAGAATGGATTTTCTGTCATGGGAAGAATACAGGGGCACTGTAACAATGGCGGTGACCTGGTGGAGTTATGGCTTGAGGGCTGTTTTGCGGGTGTATGTGAAGGCTGCAAGTTGCGGAAATGATGGCGAAATTTGTGGCTAGCATTGAGTGCTATGGCGGTGAGGTGGTTGAGACTTAAGTGAATGCATTGCGAGATGGAAGTGGCGTTAAAGCCAGTGCAATTGAAGATGAATAAGGATGCTGCTACGGTGTGATTGAGTATAGGCACGGCATTGCGGTGAGAAGATGGAAGATGGTGGATGAATTAACTGCTTTTGAAGATGAATTAGGGCAGGATGTATGATTTTTGCAAAAGAGCAGTTAGCGGTGAAGATAGTGGTATTAGAATAGATGAAATGGTAGAGAGCCATTATGGGCAGGAGGGAGCGGCGATGCACCCGTCACAGTGCAACACAAGGTGGCTGGCAAGTGGTGCAGTCTGGGCTGAGCTGGATCAACGACTCCGGTTACGACTCCCGAGTTGACTCGGTGACTCGGTACTAAGGCCAAGGTGAGACCAGGTGACTCATTGGGCGACTCTCTTCTCCCTTTGACTAACGACTAACGGTTTGGTGACGGTTTGACTTTTGACCAATTAGTCCTAACGGAAGAGGACCAAGACGGAATATTCCGTCGAATATTCTCTTAACGACAAAATTTTGGGCGGCGGCGCGCGTTTCCGACCAAATTCCGGCCATAATCCCGGTTTTCCGTGAGCAAAATTCCAGAAATTTTCTATGGACCTCTCATGGGTATGAAGACTTGGGCTTGGAATTGGATGGAGGGTGGACTCAAACTTGGAAAGAGAAGGTGGAAGAGTTGAGAAAAGCTTGGAATTGGAAATTGAATTGCAAAAAGGAAAAGGATTCTAATCCTTAGAAGATTTGGAGAATATTGGCCTATAAATAGAGAAGTTTTCTACAACTTCTACACACCTCTCAACACACACATCACTTGTGTTTTTGCTTGCTTTTCTAAGATTTTTCTTTTTAATTACTTGTGTGAATTTGAAACTTCTTCTTTTAATTATCATTATTTGTGTGAATTTCAAAAACATGGAGTAGCTAAATTTCTTTTGATTGAGGATGAATTCCTAGTTCTTAACATATGATTTAAGTTTTTGTTTTCAAGTTCTATCTTGAAGTTTTTTCACATAATTATCGCTTGTTTTTTTTTACTAATAGGAGTGATCTTAAAGACATTCATGATTGATTGATAGATTGTTTGGAGTGCACGCTAAATTGATTTGTCGGTTTTAATCTAAAGCTAGTGAAAGTTAGGAGATAAGTAATCGTTTCTTGACTCTTTACATAAGTAGCAAACACGAGACCTTGCGGAGGGATTCATTGGAGCAATTGTGTGTAGAAACAACGTTAGCAAGTAGACCTTGAGCCAGAGTCTAACTACTAATATCAACCTAAGAAATTCACAAAACCTAATGCATGAGCCAAGTTACATCTAGGTTGAGCTAATTCTAGGTGGCTTGGTGATTAGAATCCGGTAGTCGAGAACTTCCGTGTCCGGTGATACAAGGGATTTAGGGGTTTTGTTTTAGGCTGTTTGCTTTACCTACGGTTGTGATAATTTGTGACTAATAACAAGTAGAAAGAACATAACTTTAATCATTGTTTAAGTAACGAAGAAGGATTCCTTGATCTTCTCTCTCTTATTGTTTTCATCTTTCAACTTTCAATTTTAATTGCTTTCTTTATTTTATTTTGCTTTTTACACCCCCCTTTCGTGACAACTTTTACAACTAAAGATCACTTGCTCCTCGTGGGAACGAACTTGACTTCCATTATATTATTTTTAATTGAGTGGAAATTTTGAATTAATTTGATTGCACCTACGACACGCATCAGTTACCAATGCTAGGGTGAATTAGAGTGATTGAGATGGCAAAAAAAAAAAAAAAAAAAAAAAAAAAAAAAAAAAAAGGAAAAAAAAAAGTGAAAAAAGTGAAAAAAAAAAAAAAAAAAAAATTGAGACCCGGACCATCGGACCAAGTAGGAATAAATTCAATAAAGTCGACCACTGGAACCCTTGTATATGCCCGGTTGTGTTGACCTAGAGTTAGGATTATCGACCACTTTGGTTCCCTTGTATATGCGGTGTGTTGATATTAGTGGAACTAGTATCTCGAGTCCATTAGGATAGGTTCATTTTGGCGGAGGCCTTGAGACAGAGATATAGGGAAACACCAATCACTTAGTAAACATCAAAACCATCTATGTTTTCTCTATATCCATCTTCTTGATCTATCCTTGTGATTAGTTTTGACTCGGGTATTGATGTCCATAGTGCGATTATCTCGAGTGAGAGCTCTATCACTTCATATGAATTTTAGTATGCTGAGTGCAAACTCGTGTACACCAATTGGAATTTCGCATCGGGGAGTACACTTCCTCCTGTAGTCAATAAGTATGCCAACCAAGGAGATTCTTTAGTGCCTTCAAGGTTACGTAGCAGATAGCTAGGGTGGGTAAAGGTTTTGTGGGTACCCTCTGGTAAACCCTCAGGAGACAACACTCATTACTAGGGCCACCTAGGGGTTCAAATGATTTTTATTTTCTAAAATAAATTTGCTCGAGGACTAGCAAATAATCGGTTGGGGGTATTTGATAGACACATTTTGTGTCTGAATTGTCCTCAGTGTTGGTATTGTTGGAACTCGATTTTGTACTAATATTGTGTTTTTATGTATTTTTAGGTATTTTTGGAAATAAATATTTTTGGAAAATTCGGCTCGAAAAGTTGCTCGGAGCACCTCCGGAGGACAAAGTGTTATTCAGGACTCTCGTCTTTGGATAAGGGTAACCCAATTCTAAGGGCATCCCAAGGAGGCACACTGTTATTACCCCAGAAACGGGATAAGGCGGTCATCTTGACAATTTGAAAATAAGCTTTTGGCGGGAAACTATGGCGAAAGGAGCAGTTAGGGTTCGGATTTTGGAGGCTGTTCTAGAGAGACTCAATGGGTGAAAATCTATGGGTATCTTCCTTTTGGCGTAAGGACTGGTATGGGTTTTCTTTTGATCAATTTGGCTAGAGACTCGTGTTGGAAGAAAACGAGGGAGCTATGCACGGGATGATATTCACGGATTACGACGTGTTTGGGCGAGTTTTGCTCGTGTTTGGTCACTACAAAAACGTGTAGGAGTTAAATAAGGAAGCTTGTACGTATTTACATCATCGGCCCCGTGTAGAACTAAAACAAGGAAGAAAATATTCCACGAAAATATTTTTTTCATCATAGAGGTAATGGAGGATT
>JAJJWW010000311.1:0-198105 GCA_023531295.1 Papaver armeniacum | reverse complement strand
TTTACGTTAACAAATTTTGAGTTAAGGTGTAGATTTTGAGACATGAAACGAATTTCGATGAGACAACAACCGTAAGCTAGATAATCAATGTACAAAGTAAGTATTTGATTATCAAACTTTTACGAAGAATCGAACAATTTTGACTGCAAGATTATCTACAGCTCTCCAATATCCGACCCACCACTTATCTTTCTTCAAAAGTAAACCAAAAAACACACCCAAAAATCCAACTATGAACCCGAAAGCAACAATACCATAAAAATACCACTCATCTTCACCATAATCATTCAGAGAATTGCCGGTATCACTGCTCAGACTGCCCTCACAAGCATTCTTCGTAAGGTACCCGCACAAGAAGTTGTTATGAACATATGCTGAACCATCTCCGCTCAATGTATCTATATGAGGTCCCCTTGGTATCCTTCCACTCAAATTATTGTAAGATAAATTCAAATAACCAAGAAAATCCATTGATGCTAAAGATGACGGGATAAGTCCAGAAAGCTTGTTGAAACTCAGATCCAAAGACTCTAAGCTATTCATACTTCCAACACTCAATGGAATGTTACCCGAGAGGCGGTTGTGTGATAGATTTAGCATGGAAAGTCCTTTCAGTAGACCTATCTCTTCAGGAATTTCTCCTCGAAATTGTTGGAGGATAAATCGATTCCTGAATTATATGTATACAGTTTCTCATATTGCATCATGATCCCTTTGTTTGTCATCTGCAATTGCAAATGGCCTAGATAACCATTAGTTCTATTTGTTAACATTATCAAATTGCCTATTTCCTTAGAATTGACCCGGTGAGATTGTTTCCAGACAAGTCTAATACATGGAGCAAATGCAAATCGACAATGTCTTTGGGGATTGATTCATTGAATTTATTTGATCTTAAAGAAAGAACCTTAAGCTTATCGAGTGTACCAGACAAATGGGATATACTTCCTCCAAAACAGTTATTACCCAAGTCCAGAACTACCAATTCATGCGAAGTTTACTGATGAAATAAAGAGGATCGCCATCAAGATTGTTGTTATTTAGTTGCAAGATTTCCAAGTTCTTTGCATGTTCAAGCTCTTTCGGAACATTTCCAGTGAGGTTGTTGGTGCCAAGATTTAGATACTTGAGAGAAGTACAATACCTTATAGTAGTAGGGATAATTCCATATTGTTTGTTCTTGGAGAGATCAAGAATCTGAATATTAGAATAAAATCCAGGTTCGCTGGCGCATATAGAAGAGGGAACTGACCCTGTAAGTTCATTACCAGATAACATAACTGAGATGATAGTAGATAGTCTTTTTCCGATTTTCATTGAGATTTCACCATTGAATTTATTATGTGCTAGATTATATAGCTTGGCATTTTTACAAGGATGAGGTAGAGGACCATGAAGATTGTTGTGCGAGAGATCTAAGGACCTGAGATTTTTAAGTTTGTAGATGCAAGAATAGATAGTTCCTGAAAGGTTATTATCTTGCAAATGCAACATCTCTAAATCAGTTAAATTACAAATGAAAGTAGGAATAATCCTGTCAGATTGCATGACCGCAACCTAATACCTTGAATTTAAGTCTAGGGTATAGGTATAAGTGTTGATCTACAAATACTGTTAGCTTGTTGGAGCCCAGCTCTAGGGAAGTTAGGTTTAACTTGGTAACCAAAGAGGGCAGTGAAACATCTCCTCCAATAGAGTTGTTACTTATATCTAACCGATTAAGGTACCTGAGCATGGTAATGCAACTTGGTATTGTTCCTGTAAAATTGTTTCTCTGCAAAAAAAGATCTCGCAGAAAAGAAATCTCGCAGAGTGATTCTGGGATGGATCCTTGAATTGAACAGCCGGAGGCGTAAAGAAACTCTAATTGCGGCACATTTGAAATTAATTTCTGAAATGGCCCGGTTACTTTAGTTGATGATATCCTAAGAAATTTCAGTTTAGGCCACTTATGTTCGAACATTTGTGCTAGATCGACATGGAGATTAGGATTCGAATACACGTTGAGCTCTTTAAGTTGAGGCATATATGGGACTGAACCATGAAGACTACAAGATAATAAGTAAAGACTAGAAAGTGAAGTCAATTTAGCAAGGTGTACTGGGAATGAGGAATTGAGCTTAAGATTGTAACTCATATTGAGAGAGGATAGGCTGGGAAGATTGTTCAACTCTTGGATGGGAAAAATTGGACCAGATATATTGCAATAAGATAATTCAAGATCTTTAAGATTGGAAAGAAAAGATATATGTTCAGCAAAATTATTTTCTGATAATATTGTAGCATTAGATAAATTTATACCACTCAACCGTAACACCTGGAGATTTACTAACCCACTCAACCATTTTGTAGATGATAACTGTATGCAGTCTACAACACCACAAGACAAATCAAGGTACTTAAGAGAAGATAGGTTGGTGAATTGTGTCAAAGTTGATCCTGAGAAGTTGGAGTTGGAGAGATCAAGATGAGTGAGTTTTGTCAGATTAGAAAACTGAATCGGAATTTGTGATTCTTGGAAATTGTTGAAGGCAAGATCAAGATACTGAAGATGAGTAATGTCGAAGAAGAGAGGAGAAAGCTTACCTTGTAGTGCAGTTTCTGGGGGATTGAATTCGTCATAACTTTTACTATCCCTATACTTAAATTGATTCAAGTAAATTTCATACTCTGTGTTCCGTAGGTTGATGGAGATGATATGGAAAGAGTCGATGGAACACTGAATTCCATGCCAATCACAACAGTTTTGATATTTGCTGCCTTCTTGCCAGGAGGAAAACCGATTAGAAGGGTCTTGTAAGGAGGATTTGATGTTTAAGAGAGCTCTTCTCTCCTCTTCATGGCATCCGTGAGAGGGCAGTGGAAATTGAGTGAGGCCGATCAACAAAAAGAAAATGAAATGACGGTGAATAAGAAAACTGAATGATATTATCTGAATATTCTTATTATATGAATTCATGGCTAAATATAAATAAACTCGCTGTATCAAATAACAATGGTGTAGTAACTGTAAGATATCACAACATTGCATTATAACTCCAAGGACTAGAACTTGCATTATTAAGATGGGACTATCATTAATAGACTACTAGGTCCCAGCGTAGCGTAACAGTCTTTCATCGCATTAGAGTCCATACGTTCACATGATGATAAGATATTCAATTCCACGGAGAAAAGAAGACATTTTACTCCTCCAACTGTTATTAACCAAGAAACCTCGTAGAGTTGAAGTCCACTTTGAAGCAGACATGGGAACATTCGTAACATCTACACTACAAAAATCATCATCCGTGATGTAATCGTAAGACTTAAAATAACGCATTTCTGTGACTGTCAACTACCTACCTACTCTCTATTTTAAAATATGTTTGACAAAGTTTTAAAAAGCGAAAATGTGGAGCGAAGCGCTCTCACACCAAAACGTAAACAGCTGCGAAAGTGCAAAGCGAAAGCGAGCTTTTTAAAATATATAATAATAATACAGATAAATAAGAGGTTGTGAACCTAATTAAACTAACTGAGCATAGGGCATACTAATACAGCCTATTCTATCCAAAAGCTATTTAAATATATTAGCCACGAATATATGCATCATTCAAATCATCCTATCATCATCATGATCATCATTCCCCGTAGAAGGAACGCTTATATATATACACGAGGGAATACAAAAATTCGTTTATTTAATATTGTATTTTAACTAGAAACCAGTAAAACAGGCCCTATTGGGCTTTCCGGAGCGCAAAAAAGCGAGCCCCACAAACGCTATTTTAAACCATGTCTGTTGAAGGGGCGAGTGAGTAGTAGTCATGGTTAAATGTTTATACAAATATACATCTTTGACTAGCACAATAACTTATGAAACAAGGAATTACGCCCACTAATAGGCACTGGTGATATTTAACTGTAACATAATTTGAGAATAAGGAAAACCATTATACAATGCATACAAAAAATAAGAGGAAGAACTATGGGAGAGAATGAACCCTAAAATCTCATTACAAATTATTTCAGTTCTCAACCATCTGCGTCAAGCATTTGAAACAAAACAACAATTAAATGCAATGTCTTTCTTTGGCCATAGGCTATAAGAAATAAACTTTGATTACCTGAAAACAAGTACCAAGGAAAGCAACCTCTAAGCCACTGATTGTCTAAATGTCTTCTTCAGATGCTCTTGGGTCGCTCTGGATAAGGGCAAGTATTCACACATACCTATGCAGCTTGCCGATACTTGACAGTAGCAAAACTGAGGCCCCTTATGCACCACCTAAATCCCAATGAACTTGCGCTAAGTATTTTATGAAGTACCTAACCCGTATGGTATAACTATTAAAGGATGGTCACTAGGAATCTCTAAGTTGGTTGTTTCTGAACATAATTCTGGCTGATGATAAATTCGGAACGCTATTCATAAATGGGATTTTAAATCACCCATACATTTTCTACAACAGAGTAAATGATGAAAGTGAACATGCAGATGATGACTATGCCCACGACAAACTTCGCTGATCCTTGGATGCTTGTTCCACATCAGAACAAACATTCCCTTGTTGCTGCTTGCTAGGGTTCTCCATAAAAAAAAATGAATACTTCTTTTTTCAGAATTCAAATACTCCACTTTATGCCAAACCCAAAAAGAATGACATAAGGTACAAATTTCAAAAGTAGGATCAGATATCGTAATCAACTTCCTAGTTATAATGAAAAACACGGTTTAGTTTTCCTGTCTAAGGAAGCATTTCTCTAAATTGAGTTTCCTAGTTACAAAGCATGATTTAACTGCATTTATGTGTTCTTGCTTACCATTATGACCATTAAGTATAAAAACAAACAGTTCATACATGAAAAACGTAGTATATTCGAAATATAAATGCCATAGCCTTTATTTAATTGAGGTAGTACCGTTGTAGACACAGTCACACAGTACTCCAAAATCATAACAAACAAGCCAGTTCTTACCATTATGTAAAGTTTATGTACCTAACGAGGCTACCCACGAAAAGCTCTATCATCACAAGTTCAGACATTTACTATTCCAGCTCCCAAAGTAGACCTCCTCCATCCTCTGTAAATCAAAGAAAGACAAGTTAGCTTAAACATAAGGCTTTACGAGCCAAGATATGGTGGTGATAAAAAAACAATCTGACCATGTACTGCAACTAAAAATGGATCACTATCTGTGCCTTTCTCCTATTAGCTATTTGTAACCCATTCATGATAAGGGAAAACACAACAGTGCCAGAGACAAAGGTTCGATCACACAAATTTTACTGCGCCATATTGAATGTGAGCATCATGCAAACTACTGGTACACTATCCATAAATAGGTTTCATGATGCCCATACTTGTAAATTAAGATTCCAACATAAAAGAAATTCCATTAAATTTTTGTTAATCCAGAATTCAGTATCATGAATGCACAAAGAGATTATTATTTACAAGGAAATTTATTTTTTGAATATTATTTACAAGGAAATTTATTTTTTTAAAGGTAAATGAACCTAGCCTTGGCTGCGCCTGTAATCTTAGGATTTCTTGAAAGGTAAACAAACTTAGACTCCCTGGACTTGGTAGTACCAATCTTACCGTGTCTTTACATGTGGTATTAAATCACTAACGTAAGAATTATAAATTTCTCATAAACCCAAGAAATTTAACCCACAACATTTGTAAAGTGTAAATGCATTGAGTAAAAGTGAACAAGGTTCCATTTTCAAAAATAGAAAAGACACGCTGTTCTAGTCCTTCTGGATGTAGACAGTCGTGACCGAGACTGTTTTCTATTTTTGTAATCTAATATTTTCAGAAACAGACTTTTCCTGTGGTTTTCATTTTCATTTAGACCCTAAAACATGTCTGGAATACACTGTGTTAAAAAAAAAAAAATGGGAACGTGGTTTATCTATTTATTTTGTTAATAATGGATACAACTTTTTGTTCTCAAATACAACTCCATAACTCTACGTGTAAAATCGTTTAAACTGTACTCTACCAGATCTAGTTGTAAAACTTAAATTAAGCACTCCAGTGGACCTCTGGCTCTGTCAATTACCTCTCTATTGAAAAATCTGTTGAAGGACTGAGTATAAGTACTAAGTAATCCTTGTTTATACTAATCAAAAATACCTTCTAGAATTAAAAATACTTAAAAACACTTATTTCATTCATTGCATTGACAATGAGAAAATTCAGTTTCATCTTATGAGAAATGTGTGAGTTCAGGTAACTGACTTATCCTATCCTTTTCCCTTTTGCTTCTCATAATCATCATTCCAATGATCAGGTGATTTCGATTTTGTTAAATTTACCTGACAACAAACATCTACATAAGAAAATTTGAAACGGAACCCAGAAACAGAACAATGGAACTTCTGAAATTTGACATGGGATTTTTCAAGTGAAGCAAGTGAGCAAATCAAAAGATAGCACGACTAAGAAAATTAAAATTTGAAACGGAACCCAGAAACAGAACAATGGAACTTCTGAAATTTGACATGGGATTTTTCAAGTGAAGCAAGTGAGCAAATCAAAAGATAACACAACATATAAATCACTCCAACTGATCAGGGTTACACAGAGAGCAAATATCAGAAGTAAACCCTCAACCCTTCTTTCGTTGTATCTATTTTCTGGACTCCTCCAGAGGATAGAGTGTACAAACTCAAATTATGAAAAGCAATAGTATATACTTAAAACTTCACTCGGGTCAGGTTGGATGGGTCGTTCTAGATAGGGACAAGTATTCTCACTTCTGTACGCAGCTTGCAGATACTTGACAGCAGCAGAACTGAGGCCCCTTGCACACCACCTAAATCCCGGGGAACTCTCTTGCACTAGTATTTTACGAAGTATCAGTAAGAACTCAATCACCAATGCTATAACTACTAATGGATGGTTATTATGAATCTCTAAGATGGTTGTTTTTGAAAATAATCCAGGCTGATAATGATAGAAATAATTACATTTTCTACAGCACGGTAATTGATGAAAGTGAAATTGTGGATGATGAATATGGTCATGACAAACTTTTCTGATTCTTGGGTACTTGTTCCACATCAGAACAAACATTTCCTCATTGATGTTTGCTAGGGTTCTCCATCATTTTGAGTTTGTGAGATGGCTAAGCATCTTAAATCTCCAATTTTGTGCCAAAAAAATATGATATTTTATAATTCAAACAATTCAAATCTAAGTAGAAATTTCAGAAGTAGAGTTTGATATTCTAATCAATTTCCTATCTATATGACAATACAGTTTATTTTTCCCATCTGAGGAAGTTTTTCACTGAATTGAGTTTCCAAGTAAGAACATGCTTTACCTGAATTTATGTGTGCTTGCTTACCATTATGAACATGAAGTATAAAACATTTGGGAAATCAATTCGTACATGAAAAACATATGTTAAATATCATAGCCTTATCAAATAGTTGCAGACACAGTACTCCAAAATCCAAACAACCAAGAGGATGCATACCATTATGCCATGTTTAAGCACCTAATAAGTAATAAGGCTACGCACCAAAAGCTCTATCATCTTTAAGTTCAGGCATTTACTATTCCAGCTTCCAAAGTACACCCCCTCCATCCTCTGTAAATCAAAGAAAGACAAGCTATCGTAAACATCAGGCTTTACAAGCTAAGAGATGGTTATGATGAAAAACAATTGGCCATATACTGCAGCAAAAAATGGATCACTTGTGTACTTTAAAACTCAAATCTTATTTGCAATTTGTAACCCATACACGCCAGGAGAAAACCCAGCAGTGCAGGAGACAAGGGTGCTAATACAGACAAAGTTGATTACATCATTTTCAACGCATCATACTGAAATTTAAAATCACGCAAAATACAGGTAAAACAAGTTTCATAATGCAATAGTGTTCCATACTAGTACATTAGAATTCAAACATAAAAGAAAATACCTTTAATTTTCTTGTTAATCCAGACTTCAATCAACATCCCAGTACCAATTCCCGCTGCAATACATGCGCCATAGAAAGGAAGGATAACCGATAAAGGTCTTCGAGGAAGAAAATAATACTCAGGAACTTGTCTAACTTTCTTTGGAAGCCGCTTCTTAATAACTGGTGTAGCAGCAGAGCTAGCGTCAGTCACATCACCACCTACATTCTTCCAATCAACCCCTTTCAACAAATCTTTGTTCTCCTCTATCCCCATAACAAGAACTATAGTCTACTATTCCACTCTGCGGGGGAAAAAAAAAAAAAAAACACGCAAATTTCAACTGACCAGGCTGAAAATAGATGGAACCCATGATTTTGATAACATGGGTTTTCGATAATTGTTATAACATGCGTTCAAATCAGTAAGGGAGAACTGATAGTTTCATTGAGGCATTCTATCAAACATTTCATGAAAAGAAACAAAATACAAGAACTTAAACTAAGTCATACTAACATATCATCATTTTTAATGATCAGGTTCTAATTTTGTTGGAATGCAGATGAGATAATTTTTTATTAACCCTAGAAACAGAAAATGAAACTCCTGAAATTTGAAATGAGATTTTTGAAGTGAAGCAGTCGACCAAATCAAAAGATAGTACAACAATTAAATAACGTTATTAATTACCTCAAGACCTGATCAAGCAAATATCAGAAGTAAACGCTTAACCCCTCTTTCTTCAAATTTATTCTCTGAGTTCTCCCGAGGACGGACTGTAGAAACTAGAAACTGAAATTATGGACAGCAATTTACTCAAGTTATGCTCAGCTCAAGTCGGATGAGTGACTCTGGGCTTGGGCAAGTTTGGGCCCAACCTTGGAGAAATATTCGATGGGTAGCTAGCTCAGCTGGCCATTCCCGTTCCTCAAAGGTTCCATATGTGCTCCATTATGTGACGGTATGGGATCTGAAAATGCGAGGTACAAAAATACACCACCAACTTTTTCTTAGGCAACCTGTATGAACTAAACTCAAATACAATTCCGAGAGTTACAATTTAATGAATCTCAATCAGGAATTATATTAGAAGTGTAACTACTGGAAATCCAGTAGTACACCCAAAAGGAAAGTAACCAAGATCTAAGACATGTTAAGTAGTATAAACTAGAAAATCTTTATTGATGAACCAACCAAAGAAACAAAATACAAGTTCTCGAATACAAGGAAACCTTAATTTCACTCTCTAAGTTCAACTCTCCCTTCTTTCCCAAATCCCCCCTCTATACATTGCCCAAAGACCTCTATTTATAAGCCAACTAACCCTAATGGGGCACATCTCATTTTACTTCGTCACGTTCTCGCGGAGGTGATTTATACTTCGCCCATACCCTTTTCCATAAAGTTTTTCCCCTTCTTTCACTACCTTCACATGGGCTTGTCGGGACACCTGTCTCTTTTCTTGCTCCATAATTTATTTACTTCGCGGCTTGTCTCCTCAGCCAAGTAATCTTACTTCGCCCTTTACGACTTCGTCCTTGATATCTTGTTGGATACTCCAATTCGGTCTTTCGTATCTTAGATTCTTCGTGCGATCCTCCTCATTTCTGTACGCATCCTCTTTGTACTTCGCAAGATTGATTGGTGACGAGGTAGACATTCGAATTGACAAGTCCCTGACTAGGATCTTTAAGTGAGATTTTCTAGCCCTATTTCTTCCCTCTATGTATGACACATTGCGAGCCTATTTCATGTACTTACATTTTGCCTTTTATTATTCTATTCGAGCCATACGAGAATGGAATAAGAACCGCTTCAGATTCCCTGGCTGTCACGTTCTCCACTTTCCTGCCTCCACGTGACCACGTTCTCTAGGTAACCGTTTATTGTCGGTTAGCATACCTCGAACGTGCCGTCAACCCACTGAGCCAGTCATCTTCTCTGTGCTATTTATATCCAACTTGACTTGGGTTTGGGGTTTCTTTTCCTCTTCTTCCTTACTTTGCTCTGTGTTTATCTGGTTTCGACGCTTTCTCCTTCTTCTGCCATTGTTGCCTTCCTTCTCTACCCTCTACTCTTCTTTCGTTATCATGGCTCCCAAGAAGGTTTCCACAACTACCTCACTCAAATCCCTTGAGGAATTCCAAGCAGATTTTCAAAAGATGGGTTTAACCCTAACTCCTGCTGTTGATTCTTCTGTGCGTCCACCTGTTATTGCCAATCAGGACATGGAACTGAACTATAGGTGGATTCAGTCGGATACTTGGACGTCCGACAAGATGATCGTTACTGTTGGTCAGTTGAGGGATGGATTATCTTTCCCGCTTTACGATCCTTCTAACCCCATCTTTCTCGAGATTCTGGGAAAACCGCAGTGCGGGATTTTTCAACTTTCTGGTAACGCAATCCGCATCTCCAACGAGTTTAGTATTCGCTCAAGTAATGGTACTTCGCAAGTTCCATTAACAGCCGAAGAATTCGATTCTCGCGACTTCAACGTGGATTCTTTCGTGGCCAACTATTCGACAAAATTCACGAGCATGAGGGAGCATCAGGAATAGGGTATTGAGCTTGTTCGTAATGTCACCTCGGCGCCAACTAAATCTCTCCTGTTAGATGTGGATTCCCAACTTCGCCTCTCCTTTGATGATGATTGGGCGATGTTCCCTCTGGTGGTAGGTGGCCCTTTCGTTTAGGGTTTTGACGAAAAGGGGGTTCCTCGCCACGGTCCCCTTCCTAAATATTGCTACCTTGCTAGTTGTGATCCTTGGAGGCTTCGGTGGTTTGTGCCAACCGAGGTATGTCTTCCTTCTTTAAGATTTACCTTGCTTTTGGGTTCGATTAGTTCTCATGTTCCCCTTTCTTTCAGCTCGTGATGCCCGCCACTGGCCTTATCAAAACATGTAAAAAAAGAACTGTTACTACTGAGTCTCCACCTCCCAATCAGGTATTCACTGTGCCTATTTTCCTCCTTTTGTGATAACCTTAAATTCTAACCTTTTACTCCTCGTAGGATAACACTCTCCTCGTTAAGCAACCCACTTCTGGGTCAACAAATGGGCGAAAAAGGCGTGATCACCCTTCTCCACCTCCTCCTTCTTCTCAGGTTTCTTTACTTCGCCATAATTATCATTTCGGGCATTTCAACCTTTTAGCCACCTTTTACGCTGAACTTGTTATTTCATAGACTGGTACCCCTTCTTCTGGCGAACACAAAAGGCAAAGAAAGGTCTTGGATCTAGTTGCTTTGACCGCCGTCCCGAAATCTGCCATACTTATAAATCTCTCTACTCCTCCCAAGCTTCAACCTTCAGTCTCGCACAACTACTTCTCCTAAAGTAGCTGATACTCCTGTTCATCCCAAGGTTGAGCGTCCTAAGAGAGTCACAAAGGATCCCTCTACCGGCGAGAAGAAGAAGCGGGCGGCTCCTTCGGTGCTGTCTAAACCTCTCTATGATCCGGACATGAAGTTCCTCCAAGAGGTCTACGACAAAGCTCGCGAGGATCCATCCATGAGGTCTTGTGCCTTAGAATCTATGGTGACTTTTAGTGATGATTACTTCCTCTCTCAAGAATCATTTGTGCTGCTAAATGCCTCCATGAACTTGTCTCTCCAACAACATTCAGCTTTGATAAACCAGGTGAGCCTTTTATGCTCTTTCCGTTATGCCTTCTCCCTGTCCCGAGATTTTTTCATGAGTTTTGATTCTCCAATTTGCAGGAGATCAACCTTCACATGGCCAGTCTCGTGGAAATTAGACTTGTTCGCGAGAAAGCAAAGAAGGGCGAGACTCAGATCAAAGTTTTGACGAAGGAGATTCAATAGGAAAATGAGCATTCCAGCAAGCAGAGTCAGAAGATAGAGAAGCTTATGAGTAAGTTCCCTCCCCTCGCAGATTCTTTCTTTGCCTTTGCTTTTACTTCTGTTATTTTCTTATTTCGTATTTCATCAAGCTCAATGCATGCAACGCCAAATGAATGCCTCCGAATCATCCGCCTCGCTAGAAGATATTCGTGCTGAGAACATGAACCTCGTGTCCCAAAATGATTGATATGTGTCTGAGAACCAGATTTTGAATGAGATGGTCGAGACCCTTTTTTCGCAAGTGGACCGCCTGTCTACCGATTGTTTTCGTAACGAGGAACTGAATTATTATCTTCACAATGAGAATGAGCCCCTTAAGCTAGAACTTCAACGGGTCAGCAGTTCTCTCATTACCTCGAGGAACCTTCATTCCTCGTCATTAGCCGTCTATAGGAGACTGGAAGAAGATAATGAGGGCGTGATTAGCAGTAAAAATAAGGTTGTGGTTGATCTTCGCAAATCTCGCAATAAAGTAGCTGGTCTAAATGAAGAGATTGACTGTCTGAAGAAGAAAGTGGAACTCCTTCAAGCTCAGCTAGATAACTTATCTCGCCCAAAGTCTGTCAAATTTTCCTCTCAAGCCAAGTCCTCAGATCCTCGCAAAAACAAGGGTGCTCTTGTCATTCAATCTAACAAAGATACTTCGAAGTTCTGTCATGGTAAAGGTTGGGACAATGCATATCACGAGTTATGTGTCCAACTCCAAGAGTCTAATCTAGCAATCTCCATGATGGATCATTTGTATACCGACATCCAAGAAACCTTGAATACCACTATCTTGCAGATGGAAGGTAGTTTTAGGTGAGGTGCGAAATACTATTGATTATGTCAAACTTCTATTTTCTGATGAAGTTTTGTTTTTTGTTTTTGTAGAATCCGAAGAGCGCCATAAGAGTCAAGTCCTTCACCTTTCCCATGAAAGGGACGAGTCTCGCACAGAGGTTTCTCGCCTCCAAAATGAGGTCAGTGATTTGAACGCCGATATGGATGAGATGATTGAAACTTCTGCGAAGGTAGCGAAGTTAGCTCACAAGAACACTCAGAACTATCTGGTCTTTCTTTTCGGCGATTTCTGCGACGAGCATGGCCTTTCTCATCCTACTTTTCCTCTTGAGGTGTTCTCCGATGACGAGCAACCAAAGGATGATAGGATCATCTCGGGTGAAGAATAGAGGCTCACTGAAGATGGCGAGGAGCAGAAGATCGATGTGGCGAAGGTCGAGGAGGAAGAGTCCAAGGGTGCCTATGCTAGTACTAGTGCTGGTCTTGGTGGAGCGGGTGATGAAATCCCTGAGACAACAGTTACTAACGGCGCCCCTCTTTAGTAATAGTTTTAGCTTTCTTTTAAGTTTTATGATTAACTATTTCGGAAACAATTTATCTTTCTGGGCACTCCCAAGCTTGGGGTGAAAAACATCTTAACTTCTTTGGGTAGCACTTTGATTGAATTTTATGTCAATATTATGATTTTCTATTTCGTCAAGTATATACTTACCGAGGGAATTCTCAAAAGAATAATGAAATTTAAAGTATATACTTTCCTCTTATTCTTTTGTGTATTTCCGAGGTAGGGCGTAGTTTTCACCTGATACCTCCCCAGCTGTGTCTCTATAAGATTTGAACCTTGCTAGATCCTTCCCTTACCTTGGGGTTCACGAAGCATCTCGCCGCGTCTTATTTTGGATTTCGCATGCGCTTCTCATGTTCTCCATCTTCGACTTTCTTATTTCGCTTGTTATTACCTTTGTCTCTTGTCTTCGCCTTCGCCTTTCTCGACAGGGTGTCTTACTTTGGTGAAATACCTAATCTTGCGAGGATAATGCTAAAGAAGAACATAAAATGTAAAAGTATATACTTGCCTCTTGTTCTTGTTCAGCATTAGCCGGTCAAGACGAGGTCGTACAAGTCAAACTATCATTTTCCCTTGGTAGCTTTGCCTTTATTATTTCATCGCGGCTTTACAAGCTTTGAATTTCGCTAGATATTTCATTTACCTTCTTTTCTTTTGGGATACATGAAGCATCTCGCCGTATTTAGTTCTTATTCACTTTCTAATTGTTATGCGTTAATTTATACAAGGTCTTAGTGCCCCTCATAATTAAGGTCTTATTGTGCCTCATCCTTTTTGAAGGGCTTTGATTCGACGAAGTCTCAGGCATTTATTACTCTTTCAAATAATAATCCATCAACCTAGTCTTAACATTTGTTTTGACCCCATCTCACAACAACGCGATAGGTCTAGCCATTCCCATGAATGTTAGTCCCATGACATTGCGTCTTTTTTGGTCATACAGCTCCCTAATATGGAGGGTGTCATCCCTTTATATTCCCCCTGATTGCCCCTTCAAGGAGGTTAACCCTAACATGCATGTTGGTCTTCTCTCATCCAGTTATTACGACATTCAGTTGTATTCGTGACTTCTTATCACCTTCGCCAATATGGATTGGGGTTACGAAGTCACACCCTAAGTGAGGTTTCTTTGGGATCGAGTGCATCGTAGCCAAGACTTGCCATACGAACATAGCCGGTAAGGCTCCCAACGTCCCAGGCACCCGCAGCTCAACCGAATACGTCGGTGCCTTGGTCATATTTCTGCACTCCTTACCGAAGGCCATCATAAAAGGGACCCTCATCGGATGGGTCTTATCATTGCCCCTAGATTTCTCTCTAAGAGTTGTTCACGACATGCGTTAGGTCTTGCCTCTTGCACTTTCGTGCGAACTAGGTTGCATGCAGTGTAGTTAAAATCGCTCTCCAAGGCCGATTACTCGCTGAGTAATCGCTACAGGCTATTTGACCGAGGCGATTTCCGATTCCAAGGCATTTTCGATTTTTAGCGATTAAGGCGACCAATTTGGACCGATTTTTGAGCGAAACGAGTTAACGAATTTTCCGAGTTGGCCTTGCATGCCCTAAAACCAGAAAATAAATTTTTTATAACCCCTCATATGGGAGTTATCAAATATAAAAACCTCTGGATACATGATAAATACGTACATATAACAATATTACACACTTATTTACATGATAGTGTTAAAATTTCAATTCTAATTAGGTACAAATCATGACTTGTGAGCAGCAATATATAAGTCTCTAATAATTAGGTTCCGAGTATTAGACCGAGTTTTGGCGATTTCCAAGTCCGAACTTATTGCTCCTCGCTCCAAGCTCCCCAACCGAGTTTGACCGAGGAACGATTTCGATTACTTTGGTTGCATGCCGTGGATTCTAGCCTTCCTAGGCGAAGGTTTTAAGTTTCCCAAGAAACTGCTTATTTCGTGAATCTTATTTTCCTCCTAATGCTAGGTCATATATTTCTTTGGTTATCTTGTAAGTTTGAAAATTCATATTCATGATACGACTCATCAAAATTCATCAAAACTTCATTGCTATCCTTTTGAAAATTTGATACATTATCAATTGATAGATTAAGATAAGTACATTCATCTTGTTTCTACGACCTTCCTCGATTATCAGTGTTCTTCTTCCATGCGAATGTGCTCAGATTGGTATCTTTTTAATCCCCTCATCTTCACTTCGTTCCTGATCTTGAACAGTGTCGCAAATAATGGTTTCCTAGTTGACAACGCATAGATGAACGAGCGCACTAAATCTTCCTCCGAAATCCTTCCTCCGAAATCCTTCCTTTTAGTTCTTTACAAATCGCATCCCATCTCCCTACTAGACTTCGCAAACTTTCATTTTTTATTTGCTTTAATGAGAACAGTGCCGCTATTTATGGCTTGCATGGTTCATTTTTTGCGCATTTGTTTATTATCTTTGGCTGCAATCCGGTTGCCTTTTCTGTCATTGGTATATTGTTCCTATTCCCACCGTCCATCATCGATTGCTGCATTAGATACCCTCTTTCTCTGAATTCCCTCATGTTATTCTCTATGGCTCTCTTTAGGTCTTCTCGTTCATTTTTTCCCCTCGCCCCTTGATTTCTCGCCAGTTTTCTCGATGTCCTTCAGCTACTAATGCCCTTTCCAGAGCATATTTTCCTCTTTGTGCATTGCTCTCCTCTTGTTTTCTTTTTAAATGTTTGTTCTTAATTACAAGCTTCTCGTTTTGCCTTTCCAACCTTATGCGCTCCCTCACCAAGTCTTCCTTCTTTTGTATTTCTTGATAGAGTTCCTTCTTTAAC
Organism: Papaver armeniacum; assembly: GCA_023531295.1. Lineage (NCBI taxonomy): Eukaryota > Viridiplantae > Streptophyta > Magnoliopsida > Ranunculales > Papaveraceae > Papaver > Papaver armeniacum. Next base: position 182,187 of record JAJJWW010000311.1, on the reverse strand, counting down.
CGTTCCATCTCTTCATCTTCGCAAGCCTTTTTTCCCTTATCTATAAAATCATACAATTCAATGCTACCCTCAGCCTCTTGTATCAATACCTTTTTGCGCTTAGTGGTGTTTGTCTTTGCTCCTCCTCGCGGGGTCCGTTTTTCTTTGACAGCAGGGTTTTCTTTCTCACTTCTCGCTACCTCGCTTCTTTCTGCCGTTTTCCCTTCTTCGCCTTTTTGCTTTGCTTTATTTCGGCCTGGCCTTCCTTTTCTGGAGTTATCTCACGTTCCTTCTCACCATCAATCGTCGTTTTTTCCGCATCTCCTATGTCTTTCTGTGTTGCAACCAGCTCTTCGCTTGTCCCAATTGTGAATACCATTAGCTTCTCTGCTCTTCTTTCTTCGCACACCTTATTTTTATGTTCTATTTTCTTTCTTAGTTTCTCCTCATAGTTATGGACATCCTTTTTAATACAATCTTGCGCGTCCTTGAGATCTCCCCTTATCTCGCCAATTGCACTTGGCATAGGAAACCGTATGGCCTGATGATATGTAGATACAATCCCTTTTATCCCGTGTATCCATGGTCTTCCTATGAGAGCATTTTAAGGTGAGTCTATGTCTATCACGCAGACTGTGACTTTCGTTTCCAGCTCGTCAGCGAATTTTTTTACAACTAGCTCTCCCTTTGGCTTAGATACAACCCCGTTAAACCCATATATGTTGTACGTCGATGGCATGAGATCCGAGTCCTTGTATCCCATGGTTTTAAATGTGTGATAAAAGATTATGTCGACCGAGCTCCCCGTATCTACCAAGATCCTGTCAATTGCCCAGATTTTCCTTTTCTCGGCTTGATCTTCTTCCCACTTTGAGTATTTCCCAAAATTTAGGGTTACAACCAAAGGGTTTGTATGCGAATTTCCTCCTTCGGGTGCATCCTTCACTGAGAACGTTATTTCTCTTTTCTGCCATTCCTCTAATGGTTCCTTCGTTGTGACGCTAAATATTTTGTTTCCTTCGAAGTCCCTTTTATGTACTCTCTTGAGTATGTTGTCATGGAAATTTTGGATGCTCTTCGCTGCATGTATTATTGTATTACAATTCAGCCTTTGTGCTCCCCGATCTATTTCAATTCGGTATATCTGTTGATTGTCACGAGGTGGTGGTGGTGGCTCATAATTTTCTAGGAAATGTGCGAGTTTTCCCTGCTCTATCAGACGAAGTATAATTCGTCGAATGTTCCTACAGTCATTTGTGTGATGCCCATGAAAGTCATCATATCTATAGAACTCATGACTCCTAGTCCCCGGAGGTGGCTCTCTTCCCAAATTGGGTGGTGGTGGGATCTCCTCTGTTAAGACTATTGCCTCACATACCTTGTCCACAGTTGTGTTAAGTCTAGGGAGCTTTACGTCTTCAAAAGCTGGTGCGTTTGGTCTCCGCACTCCAAATCTGGGCCCTTGATTGTTCCTTTGTTGATATCCCGTGTTTTAACTTAGTGGCTCATAATTCTTTCGTCTGGACTCTTCATATCTTTGTTGATCGATCCATTCTTGATCTCCACTTGATACAGCTACAAGCTTCGCTGGGACTGGAGTTAACGGCTCTCCTTTTTCATATTTCGGATCATTCTCCACGACATGCACTGCCCTTGGTAATAGCCTTGAATTCCCTTCCTTCGCTGGAATCAGTGCTACTGGAGTATATACTTGCCTCTGCTTTTCTTCCAACGCTATGTACTCCTCTTGGTACTCTATTAATTCATTCATCGTTAAAGAGTTTCGGATGATAAATATTTGAGTGTACATCAGGTCAGTCGGGATCAACGCGTTTACGAAAGCTAGGATGAAATTTTTCTCATCAACTCTCCCTTCAAGCTCGCTGCATACCGTTCTCCACCTAGTTACCAATCCTCGTAGGCTTTCCGTAGGCCTCCTTCTTAAGTTGAATAGAGTCTCGATCCCCAGACTTAGCATGTTGTTAGTTATATAAGTGGTCAGGAATATTCTCTGTAAGTCTTTGAACGACGAAATCGATCTTTCTGGCATCCCGCCAAACCAAGCCAATGCTTCCCCGGCCAAGCTCGCGGGGAAGTATCGACAAAATACCGCATCATTTCATCCCCATTGCATCAATTAAAGAGTGTATTGTTTCAAGTTGCACATCACTTTCGGATCCGCTGAATATGCTCGTGAGCGTCGGCAGCACACATTTCTCTGGAATGTACGCGTACATTATCTCATAGGAAAATGGAGATTTATCGGCCTCTTCTATTGCCTCCACTAGTTGCACTCTGCCACCTCTTCACAAATTGTTTTCCAGCGTTCTCATATCTCGCAGCTCATCCAAGACTTCCTGGTTCAGGTTCCCTCCGTTTTCTTCCCGACGGCCACCTCTCATCACGTTGAGCCTTCCTTCACCATGTCTCCTCTCTTCCTCATTCCTCCGGTTGAATTTGAGATGTCTTTCCTCTTCTTGCCTCCTCTCATTTTTCTCGTATCTTCGCTCTTCTTCATACCTTCGCCTTTGATCTTCCCAACTTGATATTTCCAATGCCCTTCTCATCTCTTTTTCTTCACTGTTTTCTCTTCGTCATCTCCTTCTTCGCTCACCTCCGTCGTCCTCACGGGTGTATCTCCTTTATCGTAACTCTTCTTCTCCCGATGATATCGTGTTCACATCTGAATCTGTTACGTCAGCTGCCGCTTCCTCGTTTAGTTGGCGATTCTGCAACAACAACCTGGCGTTTTGCCTCGTCAATCGGGTATACTACTCCGCTAGATACCTGTCTCGTTCTCTTTCAAGGCGGAGCATCTCCCTTAGATGGTCCAACGTCACGTCTTCTTCATCGATATTCTCCTCCATTTCCTCACGAGTCATCTCTTCTCCTGCGATGGTGTCCGTATCGGAAGTGTGCACAGAACCCTCTCTGAAGTTATCTTCGTTGGCCTCCTTAGTCCGTCGCTGGTTCACGCCTTGTCTTTCTCCTGCATCCGATGTTCCTCCCCTTTCCATTTTCCTCCTCTTTTGGCCTCCAATCGCTTGCTTCTCCTCGTCGCTATCATGTGTGCCGCTCGATCTGGTGTTCTAGTCATCAACGTATCCTAGTTTCAATATCGATTATCCTTTAAACCCTAATCTTAAGAGGGATGTCTCGCTAAGATCTCTCACTCCTACAACTTTAGCTTCTCTCTACTCCTTAGATGAGGATGAATCCCCAATCTAAGTCCCTGTTTCTAGCGCCAAAATGTAATTACTGGAAATCCAGTAGTACACCCAAAAGGAAAGTAACCAAGATCTAAGACATGTTAAGTAGTATAAACTAGAAAATCTTTATTGATGAACCAACCAAAGAAACAAAATACAAGTTCTCGAATACAAGGAAACCCTAATTTCACTCTCTAAGTTCAGCCCTCCCTTCTTTCCCAAATCCCACCCCCCCTCTATACATTGCCCAAGGACCTCTATTTATAGGCCAACTAACCCTAATGGGGCACAACTCATTTTACTTCGTCACGTTCTCGCGGATGTGCTTTATACTTCGCCCAGACCCTTTTCCATAAAGTTTTTCCCCTTCTTTCGCTACCTTCACATGGGCTTGTCGGGACACCTGTCTCTTTTCTTGCTCCATAATTTATTTACTTCGCGGCTTGTCTCCTCAGCCAAGTAATCTTACTTCGCCCTTTACGACTTCGTCCTTGATATCTTATTGGATACTCCAATTCGGTCTTTCGTATCTTAGATTCTTCGTGCGAGCCTCCTCGTTTCTGTACGCATCCTCTTTGTACTTCGCAAGATTGATTGATGACGAGGTAATTCTAACATTCGAATTGACAAGTCCCTGACTGGTTTGTGAATTCAAGCGACTTTGAAGGAGGTCTTGTAACATTTGGAGATGGGAGTTGTTGCTACCTAAGAAAGAACGGGACGATCAAACTTCCTAGCGTTCCTGAAATCCATGATGTAGTGTACGTTAAAGGTATGACTTCTAATCTTCTTTCGGTTAGTCAAATTTATGACAAAGGCCATAAAGTTGTCTTCAGTGCGAATGAATGTGACATTGTAGAAAAAACTGGAAAAGTAATTTTTCAGGGAACTCGTGGTAAAAATAATTGTTACCTTCTTGATACTCAGTTTAGCAATTATTGCAGTTTGACTAAGGTAGAATCTACACATCTTTGGCATAAGCGTTTTGGTCACATCAATTATTTCCTTCTAACTAAGATCATCAACAAAGAACTTGTTAGAGATGTTCCCAAAATCAATGCTAAGATTGATGGGGTTTGTGGTGCCTGTCAAAAGGGTAAACAAACGAAAGTTCCACATAAATCATCTCGAGATATTCTCACTAAAGATCCACTTGATTTGATTCATATGGATCTCTTTGTTCCTATTCAACAACATACGGTTGTTGGGAAGAAGTATGCTTTAGTTATATTAGATGATTACACCAGATTTACTTGGGTGGCATTTTTAGCTCATAAGAATGAAACCTTGATGAATTCAAGATTATTTTTAATAGAATCCAGAACGAATAAGGTCGCAAGCTAAAGAAAATTAGAAGCGACCGTGGAACTGAATTCAAGGACACTAAGGTGTTTAAATTTTATGACAAACTGGGGATTATTCAACAATACTCACCACTCATTACTCCTCATGCTAATGGAGTTGCAGAAAGAAAGAATGGAAATATTCAGGAAATGGCCAGGGTAATGCTCCATAACAAAAACTTACCGTTAAGGTTTTGGGGAGAAGCTGTTTTTACAACATGTTATATATTTGATCAACCGTGTTTACCTACGGTCAAAAACCCTGAACACTTTGTGTGAGTTGTGGTATGGTAGAAAGCCCAACTTGCATTATCTCAGAGTGTTTGGAAGTAAGTGCTACATTCTGAAAGATCGAGAACAGAAGGGAAATTTGATACCAAAAGCGATGAAGGTATCTTTCTTGGCTATGCATCTGATAGTCTTGGTTTTCGAGTATTTAATCTCAGAACCCAAGTTATGATGGAATCTGCAAATGTCATCATTGATGATTTGATTAATTTTCGTCATGATAACCTTCCTGCTGAATTGCCTCCAACTGAGATAATTGAGAAAGTCAAGGAAATCCCAGAATCGGTTGAAGTTATTCCAACTGTTGTTGATCCTGATATTTCTAGTAATGAGGAGAAGAGCACTGATCAGGCTATCATGTTGAACAAGAACGTGTTCCTCCACGACACCACTGGGTTCAAAGAAATCATGATACTAATAGTATTATTGGAGGAAAAGATTCTACAGCTAAGACAAGAGGACAACTTCAAAATATTTGCAATTTTGGTTGTTATCTATTGCAAGTAGAACCGAGAAATATTGATGAAGCTCTTAGCAACCCCTTTTGGGTGAATGCAATGCATGAAGAGTAGAATCAATTTCAAAGACAAGATGTATGGGAGCTCGTACCTTGTCCGTCCAATATCAACATTGTTGGTACCAAATGGATATTCAAGAACAAGTCTGGTGAATTTGGCACCATTGTCAGAAACAAAGCCAGACTTGTCTCTCAGGGATATTCACAAATTGAAGGTATCGACTTTGACAAAACCTATGCTCCTGTGGCACGCCTTGAGTCCTTTCGGTTATTATTGTCTCATGCTTGTTTTCTTAAGGTTAAGCTGTTTCAAATGAACATAAAATCCGTGTTCCTAATGGAAATTTAAAGAAAGAAGTCTATGTTTCTCAACCTAAGGGATTTGAAAATCATGATTTCCCAGATCATTTCCTTAAGCTCAAAAAGCCATTATATGGGTTAAAACAAGCACCTCGTGACTGGTTCGAAAAACTAACTGCTTCTCTTCTTAGGAAAGGTTTTTCGAGAGGTGGAGCTGATAAAACATTGTTTACCAAACGGAGTGAGAAAGATGTTGTCATTGCTCAAGTTTATGTAGATGATATCATCTATGGTTCAACTTCTGAGAAACTTGCAAATGATTTTCAAGTCTCTCTTGGTAAGGAGTTTGAAATGAGCAATGTTGATGAATTAAAATTCTTTTTAAGATTATAGATTCAACAACATAAGGATGGAATTTACTTATCTCAAGAAAAATATGCTAAGGATCTTGTGACAAGGTTCGTGCTTGATAAGTCAACTCCAAAACTGATGCCTATGCCCACTACTGGTAAACTACATCGAGATGAGAAAGAAGTAAATGTGGATCAAAAGCTTTATCGATCTATCATTGGAAGCCTCTTATATCTTACAACTACTAGACCTGATATTGCTTTTAGTGTTGGTTGTTGTGCTAGATTTCAGGCTAATCCAAAGGAATCTCATCTTGCAGCTGCAAAGAGGATCATGCGATATATCCAACACACTATCGGGTATGGCCTATCTTATACTTTCGATACTAATAATGATCTTGTTGCCTATTCAGATGCATATTGGGCAGGATGTGTTGAAGACAGAAATAGTACTTCAGGAGGATTTTACTATGTTGGGTTGAATATTGTGGAATGGCATAGCAAGAAACAAAACTCACAATCCCTATCTACATGCGAAGCAGAATACATTACTGCAGGTTCGTGTTGTACTTAACTTCTATGGATGAAACAAATTCTTGTTGATTATGGAATTGACACTGGTGTAATGAAGATCTTTTGTGACAACTCAAGTGCGATTCGCATTACTGAGAATCCTGTTGAGCACTCAAGAACTAAGCACATTGACATAAAGTATCATTTTATTAGAGATCTCTATGAAAATTGTATTATCAACATGGAATTTGTGCCTTCCGAATAACAATTGGCTGATATTCTCACCAAACCTTTAGATACTGCTACGTTTCAACACTTACGACAGTGTATTGGTGTTGTTTTGGTTTATTAGTTTTCTAGCCTTTTGCCTCTGGACTCATTTATATATATTGGGCAATCAAGGCTTAGAACTTCAGTGTAGTGTTGTTTCAATTCCGTATTTGTTTCTACGTAGATAAAAGTTTTGTTAGGGATCAAAAGTTTAAAAATAAATCCTTCTTTTCTTGTAAAACCAAGGTCGCTCTTGTTGTTCTTTCGGGAATGACATTTTATAGGGAAGAGTTCTTAATTGAACTTGTGATTAATTGCTAAATCTTTGTGGGGAGTGCGGTTGTGGAATATTGTAGGAGTTATCTTGTATCTTTATAAACTCCTTGATGAATACACTAAGTTTCGACTATGTGAAATCATCGAAACAAAGTTGATACGTTCTCTTTTAGTCATGAAGTATCTCTATGAGAATTTTATTATGATCCCGCTAGTTTTTGTACTTTTGCCAATTTATATTAACAAAAAGGGGGAGAATTATTGTGCAGTTCACACTACAAATACATATGGTTTACGGATCATTATTTAAGGGGGAGTGGTTTTCATTGTGAGATGAAGTATTATCTAAGATACATATCACCATAGTATTGTTGTCAAAGTTGTGATGCAATTGGACTTTGATGTTGTGTAATAATACTGTGACACTGTATAACAATGATTGAGAGCTACTGTTTTCTCATTGTTATGGCTACGGATCTTTAACAACTATGATGTTGAGTTGAACACGTTCAGAATCACTGGAGTACTTGGAAGTGACGAAGATTTCGAGTAATGTTGAAGAACCAAGGAAATCAAGCATTTGTATAAGATGCTACAAGGTTTATTTATTTTGTAATCCATATGTATTGATAGTTTTATCACTAAAATTGACAATGGGGGAGATTGTTAAAGCACTGCTCGGTCGAACTCGCAAGCGTTGCTATCTCAAGCTTGTTTGTCAAGTTTAGTTTCCAAAACTATAAGTCTTGATTTCTAGTCTACTTATATCTAAGTCTCGGATTAGGATAAAGTGTAGTTGAGATTTAGACTTCACGACGTTCATCGATTGAAGACGAAGAACTACTAAGGGGAGCTTGTGGAACTTTATCAACAAAAGGTATGTGGAGACTTGAACTCATCTATCACTCAAAAGTCTATCTACTCTATCTCCTATTTGAGACAAAAGTCGTATAGCTATATAGACTTCGATTATACACATTTAATATTTCGAGATGGGTTTAAATCGCTTACATATTTCTCGAAATATGTGTTGGTAAGCTTTCGCTTTAACCAAGTTCATCTTATATTCTTGACGAAAGTCAAAAGATGATCATGTGAAAATCGCCTGGTAACATCTTATATGATATGCGTGAGACAGTCATCTGGTGTAGACTCAGAATATTTCGTATTGATCATTCGATCACTTGAAAATTGCTTTGAAGCTAATATTTTGTGTGAGACAGTTATTCCCGTCTTCTAAGAATGTTTCAATGATTGAAATGGGAGTTTAGAAAAATTAACCATGATTGGATATAACACAGTATGCGTACTTGTATGCTAACTGTTGCAAGTTATTCCAAGTCCGGGAACCATAGTATGCATACCCGAATGCGTACTGGTTGGTTTAATGAAACTCCGGGAATTCAACTAAGTTTGGAGGCGTGTGTACCCGTTCGCATACTTGAGTAGGTTATGTTCTAAAATTGGTTTGTTCATGAACTAATACATTTATATAATAAGGAATGCAATCTTTTGCAAACCGTGGCTATAATGTTCATGAATTGATTCGAGTGAATCAAAATCGATTTTACTTCAATTGTGTCTTGTATACTTCTATGAGAATATAAACAATTGAACAACTATAAAACTAGTTTCATTTGAGTCATTTGAACTAGTTGTGATTGAGATGAACAAGGTTGATATGAAAGTGTTCATATGGATAACTTCAGTTAACTATTGTTGAGCCAACAAGGTGAACACGTTTAGGTACGGTTAGTCATATCTAAATGAAGTCACTTTTCATTGGTGTGTAAAAAGCTAAGTTCGATCTAACGGTTGAAAGATATTAGCTCGAGTCTAATCAGGTTTTCATCTAACGGTGAATATTTAATGCTTTGTTACCAAGGTAGCATTGATTGCAAACCCTGATTTGAAGACTATATAAGGGAGCACTCTAGCAACTGGGAAACCTAATACCCATACCTCCTGTGTGATACTAGTTACGACTGGAGTCGATTCTCCCTTAACCTAGGTTTTTCCTAAAATAATTATAGGTTAACGACTTAAAGAATTCATTGGGATTGTGAAGCCAGACCCAACTATTTTCTCTGTAGTTGCATGTTCTGATCTTTCTTTATTCTATCGTGTTGACTACTATCTTTTCTAAGATTTTCTCGAGATTTAATCTCCGACAGGCAAGATAAAAAGTAGTCACAAACATCTTCGTCTCATTGTTTGTGATTCTACAATATCTTGTTTCGCTACCATACGATTAATATTATTGTGAGGTGTGATTGATATTACTTGGTTGTTCTCCGGAAATATAAGTCTGGTGTATCAATTGGTTCATGTTCACCTTGATTTATCAAAAGACGTAACAAAACTCATATGTATTTCTGTGGGAGACAGATTTATCTATTCAATAGACTTTTATGTGTGAGACAGATTGGTTTATCAAGTCTTCGACTTTGGGTCGTAGCAACTCTTAGTTGTGGGTGAGATCAGCTAAGGGAATCAAGTGCGCAAAATCTGGCGGGGTTCAAGAGGCTTAAGGAACACGACTGTACCTTAATCAGGATTAAGACGCTATACAAAATAAAACCAACTTCGTATAGTTGAGACCAAGCAACTAAACCTATAGTTCACCTAGTTCCATCTGTATTCCCACACCTCCAAATTATAAATAAGTCACGTACTTGGAAAAATTCCTTTGTTTCGTATTCCAAACAGTAAAGGAACAACAAATTTGTTTGGTAACAACTCTTTTCAACCAAGTGATGTGAGTTAGACAAAAGGCTCTTCCGTTTATCTCAATAAACTCCTTTGTCAGGTCCTTAGATATATCTACTAACAATTACCGAAGTAATCTTCTGGATTTTGCAATCAATACCTTGAATCACAAATAAACGTATTGATGTCGATATACTCAACTAATCAATCCAATCTACCTCAAGGATAAACTAATTATAGTTGGATCCTCTTTAACAGAAACAAGTATTGTGCACACCAAAGATTATGAACCCAAATCAGAAATCTTCAAAGTCTTTTTTGTCTTCAAATCTTCTTAGATCTTCAATAAACACGTGCACACAACCAACTTGAATCTCTTGTGATCAATCACGCACATAAAGGAGTCTGTTAACAATGGATTATCACAAGACATCTTTAGATATACAAAAATTCTAAAGATCCCCGTCGAAACTTCGATCTAGTTTGAGTGAATCTTATATCAGAAGAGAAGATTCTCAAGAAACAAACTAGGTGCAATCAAAGTTCAACAACCGTTAGTCAATCAAATAAATCGAAAACTAATAATAAACCACAATTATCTAGTTTCCCACCAACGATACTAATAGAGCTTCTCAATCCCAAAGAAGTCTTTAAACTGAGCGGCCGTAAGAGATTTCTCCTAATTATGTTACTTTCTTCTCCGAATAGGCGGATCCACTAGTAACAACACAACTAGGTAGTTTTGCTGGCTCTGAGGATTAGTTTGCTAGAAATACAAACTTTGGTATTTATAGACCAAGGAAGTTTGGATACCAAGGAATTTTCAAAACCGAAAATATTCTCAAGATATGCAATATATTCCATATTCGGTTTCCATAATTCCTGGAAATGCTTTGTCCAAACATTGACCGAAAATCTCTTAGAAAATCTCCAATTAGTAAATGCACATTACCAATTTTTATTTTCCAAAAATAAAATTAAAAACCTTAATTAAAATATTCTCAACTTATTTTTCGATCCGGGATTTTTCCTTTAGCTATTAAGGAATATCTTTGAACAATAAAAGATAAGCGTTACTGCACATGTTCAAAGTATGTCGACATCTTTACTTTGTAAGTCCTCTTTCATACTTACAATCTTGAAACTGATTTGCCACACTTCCAAACGAGTTTAGAATTGGTTCATCTGACTTTCAAGAACTATGTGATTGATTAAGAACACTCAATCACAAATCATAGGTTTCACGGTTTTACCAAAACAAGTTTCGGTTCTACCTCCATGTGAGTACTGTGCATAGTCACACTAGCTTTCCAAAAATTCGGTTGACTAGGTACTAGGATCAGTTCCCCACATACTTATGGTAACTACTTGTATTTGTTGCACATGTCCATAGGATCGGTTCCCCTTTCACTAAAAACTTGTTGCACATGTTCATAGGATCGGTTCCCCCATCTACTAAAACGTGTTGCATCTCTTACAAGGATCGATTCACCTCTTGTGATCGGTTGCACCTCTTCATAGGATCGGTTCCCCTTTGCCTAGAGTTGGTCATACTAATAACACTATATCGATTATATTATCTCAGGTGATTACTTAAGATCGATTTCACTAATAAAATTCATACCAATACAAAATTCAGGCCTTGTGAATAGTTTTACCAAGAACATAAACAAGTCATGAGCGGTTATACTAATCACACATATTGGTAGTTCAAAATATATGCAATGAATAATAATACCAATAAGCCTAGCGATTTCCCTTTCGATTCACGAAACAAGTTCAGGAATTTACTTCCTTTAAACTAATGTAAAACATTGTTTCCTAGGATGAAATCTTCACCTCATACCCATACATAATCACAATAGCATTCAAACAATTATGTCGATGTCTTATATATGAAGTTCAAAAGATAAGCGTTACACTTCGTATTGTATTCCTTAATACCACATCTAACTAGAGTATAATCATTCATGCTTCACAGTTATGTTTTCAATATGCACGACTTGAAAGATACGTTAGGGAATGAAACAGTTCAAGTCAAATATCACTAACCTCAAGTGGAAGGATGATGTTATCATTGTAGCTCCTTACTTTTTCACTTCTTCAAGTCTTCGCAATACTTCTAATGTTTCATATCCTAATACTTTCAAGTTAACCTATACGAAGTTGACTCTAGTACATAATCAAGCGACTCTTTAAATGAGTTTTGGTTCACTAAAATATGACAACCAAACTTGACATACCAACGCTTGGTGGGATCAACCGAGCTATGTTCTAACAACTTGAACATTGGTCTTTGGTACCATTCAAGTTGTTTCACATAATAATCAGGCTCACGGATTTATATCTGTTTGATTTGTTGATTACATTGTGAAACAGAGATACAACTCTTGGATATATTTCCATTGATTGAGTCTGAATGTCTAGTTGATTCTCTTGGAACTATATTGGAGTTTGTCCATACAGATTTCCTAAACGAAATATTGGGTGTGGTTGTTAGACCCCCCCCCCTTTTTTAAATCTATATCTATTCCTAAAGAGATGGGAGAAGTGCTCTGCACGGAAAGCAATCCATATCTTCACTGAACTGAGATTAGAGAATTCAGCTATAAATAGGTCCTGTATTTCTCCAAGCTAACATATAAATTTCTCATAAACTCTCAGAGCAATTCTTCTTCAAACCCTAGAGTTCTCTGATCTCGCTTAATCTGCTAGCTTCCCTAAGACCTGCAGCCCTAAGCCTCCATCCCTGTGATCGAAACATCCTTTGAACGGACACTGTGCATGGTTTAGGCGAAGATTGTTCGTGCTCAACCTCCCGTAACTCACTTTCAGAAATCCTAGAACTCCACTTTTAGCCTCTCACCGATTTTAGGTAACTACATTTTGCGACCACATTGGGAGGTTGTTCACTCATATACAGATTTCAATCATGGTCACTATTAGGAAGGAAGATGATTCCACCAATCTATACACAAAAACGTCTTGTTGATACAGTCTTTGTAATCCATTACAAACATGGTCGAGAGGGTTATCCCTATCAGCACTTTTCTCTCTCAAATGATTTTTCGACCTTAGTGAATAGTATAGTGACCTCCAGGATCACCTGGATCTCTCCCTGCATAACTAAACGCCCCAGTAACCTATTTTCATGAAAATCTACTATTAATCCTTGAAAACGTTGGGTAAGGACCAAGGCGAATTCTTGGGGACTCAACAAAATCTTGCAAAATCTCAAATCGATATCCAGACTTATCAAAAAATGCCTTTAAAGTTACCAGTAGGGATAGGTCCAGCAAATATAGATATCACACGTTTCATAAAGAAGGAGTACTAAAACTGCTGAGAATAGCATGGACGAGATCCATTCTGGTTGCAATCGACCTCACTGGAAAAGACGAAGCTCGTTACGAACGAGACAAAGCAAAGGAGCAACCATCCAGCCGACCTTACCGCTCTCAATGACCATATCACGCTCTAAACTTGGAGATAATGATGAATATTTTTTCCAAAATTCGTTTAGATCAAGGGCCCTCAACCTGATCATAGGGGACTCTGGAAGTTTACTTCACTTTACTATTTTACTAATAACTCTTTCATTTTGTGTCTGATTGACCTAGTTCTTTTTTCGACAGACATGTCTTTTTCGTCGTCTACAAGATAAACTTAGCGAAAACTTGGAAAGGTTTCGAAAAATTCGTGACCTAGTGATGGACACATTTTTGTGTCCTATTTGTCTCGATTCTATATATTGTTAGGGCTCATTTTTCGTACTTATTATTTTTATTTTTTTTGTGTGTCTAGGTATTTTTTTACCAATAAACATTTTTGGAAAAACATGCTCGAAAAGGTGTTAAAGGCACTAGGAGGAAGTTATATTGGCACCCACTCTTTGGATAAGGGACACACCTAAATTACCTGCTAAAGGTACCCCTACTATGGATAGGGGCCACCTCTTTTTCTTCACTGTTCACTTTTTGGCGGGAAAATGGTGCAGATACGAACCAGATTAGGGTTCGAATTTTAGGGAAGATTTAGAGAGATTCAACTGCAAATTTTTGTTGGGATGGACCTGTTAGAGGATAATAAGGTTGACATGTGTGTTTGGATCGATCAGATTGGGACGCATGATCGTGTTGGAGCAGAACCGAGGAAAAATATCACGGACATCCTGGTTCGGTAGTAGATGTATATTTAATCGTATTTTCTTCCTGGATTGGATTGGGATTACCCTGCTTCGGTTAAACAGGGAATGTATGTTGAGAAGATTCGAAAAAATAGGATTAATTCTTCGTTTCAAAGAAAATTGGGGATGGGGAGATACACAGGTTTACTTAGTGCTATTTGTGGAAGTTGCGTGCAGACATAAGGCTAGAATATCCTCGTGAGATTTATATCCTAGGAAGAGTTTGAAGAGACACAAATACGTTAAGAAGAAGAGGAAAACAAGATATTTCCCGATACTTCCGGTGAAAGAAAATCGAGATAATAAAGTAATTCCTCGAGATATTTTGGATGATGTTGTGTATATAAGGCTTAGAAATAGAACATAGCAAAGAAAAAAATCACAAAGAGAAACAGCTGAGTTGCAGTCGAGAAGATCAGAAAACCGTCACCTTTTCTTTCAAACTATTACAATTTTCCAACAATGTGAGGTTTCTCTATAACAGTGGGTTCTATAACAATTATATTTGATACAAAAACGTTGATTTATGTCTTTTCTTCGTTTTAATCAACTTTTGAGCGATAAACATGTATTTTGAGCGAGTGATTAATATGAGGAGCTAAACCCCATTGCCGAGGCGTCAGAGGAAGCAATTTTTCTAACAAAAAGTGGTATATTCTTATTTATTTAATTATTGTAATTATTTTTATGATTATTTGCCTTGATTGAAAATTGATTGGATGATTTTTGTTAAGCAATTGTGATTTCTTTTGATAGAGCATACTTTCCCTAGGTTTTTGATGTTTTATGCTTTGATTTTTACTTGTTATTTTGAAAATCTACTTGTTGCAATATTTTAGAATCAAATTAAACACAAAAATTGCATAATTATAAATATTGAATTCAATCACTTTGAACTTGGAAAATAGTGGAATCTTAGCCTCGGTGTTCTTTTAATATTGATATCATCTTTGTTTGAGTTTTCTATTTTATTTTTAGAATTTAAATCTAAAAAGCATCCTTCACAAGCCTGAGAAACGAATCCTTCTTACCACTATCTAGAATCACATCACCTAGTCAAAAGTGTTACAGAGCCACGTGGGGTCATAAATTGCCAGCCAAGATACATCTTGTCGTTCTTCCTACTTCATAGGATCATGACCATAACGCGACAAAGTATATGACGAGACTAGATTCGAATACAATGCTTGACCAAAGCTCATCCTTATTCGAAGGCGCAAAGATGCTAATCGATATGCTACCTCAATACTCGTCCTGTCAGAAAGAAGAGAAACTAGCCCTAGCAATTGTACAACCAAGTCTCGATGAGCCTCCAACACAGCTACACCGACCACTATCTAGTATCATTTTCTGACGAATCTATCAAGGGAAAAGAAATCTGAAGCGATACTCGTGAGACCAACAATTCAGATAAAACTTCATTACTCGACATAAAGTCACAACCAACTATTGTCACTGAAGTAAACAAGGGAAAGATCCGAGCTCGTTGCTCCAGCCCACACGCTACTCATCTAGACATCTTCAAGGATTTCCCACAGTTAAAGCTTTTCTCTCTAAAAATCGACTCAACAAGCTGTCCCACATGTCAGAGTCAGACATGATGACTAGAGAAAAAGATACGGCAGCCAGATACATCTTCCCCAGTCACAGAAGGTGTCTACTACTTTTAAGTCCGGTTGAACATCTCCTAGAATAATAAATTTCAACAAAGAATTTGCAACGGAAGTTCACATGCATGAGTCCCTATCAAGACATCTAGCAGAGACTGAACAACGACTTTATCTCATCCCTGAAGACTCAATCTCGATAAATACAGAGGTCTTACTCTCAACGATAAAATCTCTTCAGTAAATGAGAATCCCTATTAATATAGGTAACTAGGGACTGAAGAAAAACTGTTAATCATACATCTATATGACCAACATGAGGCGGCCCAAATATCTAATTCGAAGGCGACAAACTCTTACGCCATCCCCATGAAGATTCCGGAACACGTAACAAATTGGTAGAATTCAGAATATCCCAAGTCAGATACTTCTCACTAAAGCTACATGAGGAAGAATCAGATCTCAAGACCGAGCCTCAGCTCTCATGGCCGAGCCTCGGGCACAATATCCTTCTTCTATGACGACGTGATACAACCCTTGTGTCCATACCAATACTTATAAGATGTTATCATTTGGAGACAAGAAATCAATCCCACTATAGAGAGGACAAAATACTTTCGCAAGACGAAGGTGAGAATACTCAAAATCAGGTTTCGTCGCATCCAGAGAATGACACACCATCATGTAAAATTTAGGTTTTCTATCATGATCAAGCAAGATAGTTTTACAAGCCCCTTCTAAGGTTTTCACATACAGATGCATGAACCAAAGAAAACACATGTTTGAATCCTCCCTCTACTCCGAATCCACGTATGAGACCAATTACGGTTTACAATCGAGATGAAGAAGATTTTATAGTTTCTACTGTAATCAGACGTGGCTCACACTTCATCCATCTAACCCGACGAGCTGGGAAAAGTTGGTACAGAATTTGATGAAGCCTCCAATGAAAAATGCACGTCTATGTCCCTTCTACCGCATGTCAAAAGGGACAGACGTTCTGAAATACACTCTAAGAGATATGATCAGAACACTAGAATGTATTGCTGTTGAAAAGCCTTATATTTCTGATTTCAACTTCACGAGGATTTATCACCTGAAAAACAATCTTCATATCCTAATTTTTTCTAATAGATGAAATGCATGTGTTTTATGTTCGATAGTTGGGGTCAACCATTGAAATCGAACGTCAAACGAAGTTTCTACAACCTCCGGAGTGAAGTTCGCGCAAGGAAGGACTTCCTATTATGAATTTTACTTAGGGTTTTCACCCTCTTTCATAACCGATGGAGCAATCTAGGTTTTACATAGAGTTCAAACTCATGAGGGTTCTCTTCCTTTATCGAGATGCATACGAGAAAGGTCCGGAGGAAAAATATCAACCGTGAAGAAAATCATCCAGCAAAGGCCCCTATAGAAAATATCTTGCTTCATGTTCAGCTGCTTAACTTCGGCCTATGCATCTCGAGCCGCCTGCTTAGCATATTCTGGCTCTTATGCGCCCTTCCATATTAGGAAACTCTCTAAAAAACGAGGACCCGAACTCAACTCACCCCGACGTACCCTGACAGAATCGAGCCACTCTCGCAACCACCTCATATTGAAAGCAAAGATTCTCATAGATTGTCATCCAGTTTTCCAGGTTTACAAGGTTATCAGAAGCAAGACCGTTCAGAGTTATCATTCTTATGATATTAAATCCGTGGGCAAGTGTCTAATCCGAAGTCAAGACAGGGGTCCAGTGAAATCACCCTTATGTCGGTCAGTTATCTCTGAACCACAAATCTTTTTCTGAAAGCCCTCTGAAATTTTTGAAGCTTGCCTCATGCGCATTCTACCAAGGTCGAACTCATTCTTACCTTGAAGAGTACTCTACAAACAAAGATAAGATTAGATAAGGCTGCAAAGTTAAAATTACATGATTTAAAATCAAGGGAGCAATAACTCACGACTAGGGTTTCCTCTAGTCCCAATCCCTAAAAGTTTTGTCTCATCCAATCCCTTCAATCCTTATCTTATCCTAATCCCTTCAATCCTAACCTCATTCCTAGAGTGTTATCCTTATATCAATGAATGAATCTCACATATCATGCGATACTTTCGTATTTGTTTGGTTCCACACTTTCACAAAGGATCAAGAAAAACATGCTTTCTTCGTAACTAATGGTAAAAACGTATAAGCAAGACACGGCGTGTTTTGGCTCAAGGGGATCAAATTCACGACCTATGACAAGCTAAGGAAGTTTAATTAGGTTATAAACCTCCAATGGGTCGTTTCCTAAGAGTCTCAATACATCAAGAGTTCAAACGCAACAAGGACTCCTTTTGAAAATAGACATCCGCATTTTCCAGCGCGAAGACTTGAAAACTGATGACAAATCATAAGGAATTTCGGGTTACTTCCTGAAAAAATATATTCCGTTATGTCTTCCCAACAACATATCAAAAGAGAGCCTCAAAGGTACAAACGAGCTAGGAGATGTGTCCCCGACACCAAAGTAAGTGCAATATGAAAACTCATGAAATTTTATACGGGATTTCTGAAGTCAAAAGTATGCACGGATTTGATTGGCCAACCAAACTCCGAATCGAGTCATTTATTTTGCATTAGAAAGCCTATCCTATATTCTTTCAAATTTGGGGCCGGGGACTCAAATCGGAGTCCGTATGAAGAATTTACAGTGATTCTCTCTAAGTGTCTTAAATCAAAAGTTTTCTGATGAACTCCTAAACGAAAAAAATTCTTGACAAATACGACTAATTCTATTCATTTAATGGTTGAAAAGGTATGCATCAGAGATGATTAAGGATATATAAATTTCAAGACTTACCTAGGATGCCTCAATGAAGGAAGAACGATGGGTATCTATATCAGCAAACTCAAGATTCATAACTATTAACTTCTACATCATCAATTTGAAGATTAATATCGTTTTGAAAGACGAACAAAGCTATATATGATCTAAGCAAGAGGAAGATATTCAGCACATTAATTACAATATTATAATTCATGGGTCAAGAATTAAAATCAAACATTAAGTATACTAAAACGGTTTCTTGCAATACCATTTATACTTCGAACAAAAATAGGAATTCAGCTCAAACAAGGAATTCCACTGCAAATAGAATTCGTGGGGTAGGGTTGACCGGTTTCTAAACTAGAACATGTCAGAAATACTTCTCTTTTCAGTTTTGTTTCAAAAGGGAAGCTTTCAAAGCAAAATGAAAAGGAATTAGAGCTAAAAGAGGAAATTAAAGGAATTTGACTCAAATATGGAAACCTAGGCTTTCCCTTCTTCCAAAATATCTCTGAACGTGGCCAAGCCTCTCCCATGCATATGAATGCTCTTCTAGGAGATTGGGATGTCAATTATTATCTCGTATTTTTTTCGGAGAGCACAAAGTCGACGAGAACTAGGGTTTTGACGAAAATAACCCCAATTTGAAGAGTTTGATGAAAAGACGGATTTCTCATAAAAGGGAGGGAGCCGAGCCTCTTCCCGTTCATTTGTAAGGTCCTTTACACCTCTATAAACCCTGTTTATCTCATCACTCCTCATTAAAAACGAGCTCATAAGGGATTTTGACCAAAATACACTTATTTCACAATTTTGAGAATTTATTAAAAGAAGGAGAACCTAACGCACCGGGGACCGACCAAGTGATCTTATAATTATCTCCACGGCCTCATAAAAATGAATATTAAGTTCTATAAATGTTCAAAGAAGAACGAGATTGAAACATAACCCAGAAAAGTAGAATTTCATAGAGAATAAAGGGAATTTTGCTCAAACAGGGAAGTTCGTATTCATAGTTTCCAAAAGCAGGACCATACAAGTGCCTATCTTCCTATCTCAAGTCATGTACATGCATAGGTCCGGGAATCTCATGGTCTCTATCATGACAAATAAAAATCAAGCTCATCATGGTTTTTGACGAAAATACCCTTAAGTTTCAAAAGTAGGTATTTTCTCCGGAAAAGGGTGTCTGATTGGTATAAGGAATTAAACAAGCGCTCATCACACAAGGTGCCATACTTACAAGATATGTGCATGTCTACCAAGCCTCATTAATCCTCTCCTGAATGTATGAAGTATCCAGACACAAACAAAAGATAAATTAGGGTTTAGGTGCAGTACAAGCCCGAATTCAAAATTTACATGGGATAAGGACTCTGTAACATCAAGAGTAAGTGCCTATTTATTCTCATAGAATTCCACCAACCTCAAGGCCAAACAGGAAGCCGCTCAAAACTCTCTCTTCCCCACATATTTGTATGTACAAACTCGGAAGCACAAGGATGCACAAAGAGAGAAAATTAGGGTTTTGGCCTAATAAACCTAATTAACAATTTCATTCGATCAAGACTAAAATTTTGCCTCATCAAGTCTTTATTATCACGCCAATAATGCCTCCCAATGCAATTGTCCGGAAGGATTCCAAGTCAAGAGTCGATTTCAAGTTCAGAGTCAGAACAAGCAAAGACTAAGCATTGATTCATGGACTCTGCAAGTCTAAAAGAATGAGTGGATTATATTTTCGCATCAGAACGATTCGTCACCATCTATATACTCATCATAGAATAATCAAGGTTCTAATTTGGGTATGGGACTTAATGTAGATGGTGAAATTCAGATAAGGGGAAAAAGTGTCATTTCAAGACCATGGACAAAAATCAACTCTCAGAAAAGATTAAGCCCTTGTTCCTCAAGGCAACAATAGCCACGATTTCTAAAATACGTCCCCGCAAGACACTGCTGGTCGTGATGTCGGGATTCCTAACATACATCCTAAATAAGATATTGTTGGTTATGTAGGTTCTATAGAGCGTAAAACGTCCCCGACTGACTTATGAACCAGAACAACCACAATTCCAACATGTCATAGCGAGATGTAGCTGATTGTGATGCCATGATTCCTATTATACATCCCCACGAGATATTGCTGGTCATGTAGGCTTTGTAGATGCATAAAAAAATCCCCGACAGACATATGACCCAGAGCGGAGACATAAATATCTTCTATAAGCACGACTAACCCTATTTGAGATCAAGGACTGATTCCTAGTACATCATCGCGAGATACACTGGTCATGTCTACTCTAGGCTCTGACTCGACTTACCGAGGCTTCAGAATAAATACTAGGACATCCCCGCGAGATACGCTTGTTATTATGCCTCTGGGCCATTTCGACAGACTCCTAGAATATCCTTTCGAGATAAACTGGTCATGTCGTCCCCATTATATGGACACAATTTACTCCTAGCACATCTCTACAAGATACGCTGGTCAATGAAAAGTGAGCCGAAGTCTCGCAGAGACATTATTATTAGGTATACAAGCTTTTTTTTCTGTCCTGAACATGTCCCAGCTGACTCAGGCACGTTGGCAAAATATCAGATGGCATCAATCACGTCAGCTAAATCTCTGGCAGCCTCAGTCGCATCGGCTAAATCTCTGGCAGCCTCAGTCACGTCGGCTTAATGTCTGATAGCCTCAGCCGTGTCTGCTAAACCTCAGACAACTTCAGTCGCGTCGACTAAACCTCATATGGCCTTATCCGAACTGAGCCATCTCATCTAAAGATTTTTATACATGTATAAAACTCAGGCACAAGCCTCCCCTAGGTCTCAAGCCTATTTCTCAGTGTCTCAAACACACTCACGGCTAGTAAATTGGGTTTGAACTGTACATGTTTATCCAAAAACGTGGATAATCTCCCTTGAGCTTTGTATGTGCCATGAACCTGCCGTACCACAATTCCCGAGTTGTTAAGGGATGACCCCATTACTAAGGGCACCCAATAGTTATTAGTTAAATATCTGTTTATTAGTTGACAATGAGAAAAACTATCTTTTCTCTCCCAAACTTTTGTTCTCCCCAATCCAATCTCTATCCTTAGAGATTCAGAGATGTTTCTGTGCTAATTTTTAGTGTAGATCACTACAAATGGTATCAGAGCACTCTTTCCTGAGTGACCTGGTTACAATGGAGAATCAAAAAGAATTTTATGAGCTAGCTAAGAAGGTTGATTCTCTGATGAGTATTCAAGAAGACTTAGTTATGGAATTCAAGGAAAATTACAACAATCCTTCATCACAACTTATCGCCAGAATTAAGAATTTATCTGCTGAATTGAAGGCAGTACATGATCGTTTGAGAGAAGTGAAAATCGATGAAGGCCGACAAAACCCTCATCTAGATTCACACCCAAAATCGATGTCGATTTGGAAGTAACTCCTACAACAACATAAGAAGGTAATTCTTGATCTACACCCAAAATTGAATTTACTGATATAGATGGAGCCGGTGCTACCAATTCAGTCAAGGATTACAAGGTGATGTCGAAGTTTCTAGATTACCAAGAGGGTAAGCTTTTTGATTCCGAAATTAATTCAGTTAATATTGTTGTGGATTCTCAATTTTCAAGGGTTTTGGTTGAGGATGGTAATACTATTGATGGCCATAAGGAGAATTTTATGTTTCTGCATTACCAAGAAGGTAAACCCTTCAATCATGAAGATAATTTTGTGGTGGGTTTTCAAAGTAATAGAGTTGCATCTCATGAGGTAAATGATTTCAACACATTCAATTAGAATAATAATAGAATTGAGAATTTGAGTGAGTTGAATGTTTTGAAGAAACTGTTTAGTGTTGAATGTTTTGATTGTTGTCTTGATTTTGCTCGAATCTTATTTGATCGTGGTAAAAATATTGAAGTGAGTATAAAGAATTCAGGGTATGTTAAGTGTAGTTCAAAATTCTTGTTGGATACTTTTGCTTCTTGTGTGTTTGTTGTTAATGGGAATTTTGTTTATGAGTTCCTTCTAGAACTTGGGTGTGTTTTAGAATTGTTATTGGTGAATTCGAATGCGATTTATGTTGTTAAAGATGGTGAAAGTTGTTATTGTAAAAAACTGTTTGTGAAGATGTCACAGAGAGGTGGTACTATCACCAGTTATGGTTATGGTAGAAGGTTTTTTTATCGTGGTAAAGAATCGGTTGTGTTTAAAGGTGGGAATTTTGTATACGAGATAATTTTGGAATTTGGGTTGATGCTTCCAATGGTAATGGGGACTGAGTATGTTATTGCACAAGAAATTCTTGATATATGGCTGACTAGAGATATCAGTTTTGTAACTCAAATGGGACATGTTCGTAAAATATTTGTTGCGGGAACTTCAAATTTAAGTTAGCGCCATCTTGAACAACACAAGCATGAGTGTTGGTGGGTTATTTCACATGAGTGCGAGAATTAGAAAAAGTTTTTGTGGTTGCCTGGTTCATACTAGAATGCTATCTGATCGATGGAAGTTGTTTGAAGCTATCACTAGCGAGATGTTTAATAGAAGGCCACAACAACACATTATTCTCTGGACTATTTTGAATTATTTGATACTTCAAGTAATCTCAGTCAACAACACTATGCTACTAGTGTGGAAGTTAAACTTTCTGCAGCTGAATCTCTTGGTTTTCCTTATCAGAAATTGAACTACCCATGTTGTTTCTACCCAAGGAGTACGAGAAGAAAATGCATGATAGTACTGTTATATGGAGTTTACGTGGAGGTGCAGATTCCTTACTTTGGAGGCTTTCAAATGGATTATCTACTGTTATTGAGCTTCTCCATACTGGTTCAATGAACAATAGTATCCACGCAAGAGGGCAAACTAATATAACGAAGATTGTTGCGAGGATTTTAAGAGGTAACATTGCATTTCTTTCGCTAAATACTTTAGCCACAATCACATTTATTGGTTCTATACAGGCGCTATAAGTATTCTTCATTGTGTAATGCTATTTAGAGTATCTAATATACCAAATGGGTAAATTGTTCTCACAAGAGTGGCTGGAAGTGTTAACTCAGAAGATAATTTTGTTAGACGCCATGATTATTCTCTTATGGTGACTCATTAGTGTTGGGAGTTATTGTCATCTCTTGAAGGCGACTATGAAGCCTGGCTTGTTTGTTCTCAACACCTTAGAGGATGCTTGAAAAATTGTTCGGCTGAAGAGGGGTTATAGAGGAGTGGAGTGCTGGGTAAGAAAAGTAAAAATCAAGGAGATGCTCGCAAATGATAGTGTCGGTGGAACCAGTAGACATGAATGGTTGGAAGAGATGCTTATGGTAGTTAATGGTTCTTGTATTCAGCTAGGAGTTGTAGTTTTGAAGTTAACAATCATAGTGACTCAAATATACAGCCTCATAGAAGCTAATAGAGGTTCTTGTAGTGATATACTTGGTACAAACAAGGTATAGAGGAAGGTTGATTTAACTGAGTTAGTGCACATTATTGCGAGTGTTTTCTCGGCTATGGGATGGACATGATCAATCTTCTTATCCTCGAATACTATGTTCTGTTGGGAAACAAAAAGTGTTTTTTGGGTCAGTCAGAAAAACTTCAGGTTGGAGGTAATCATGTTCATTTCAGGTCCAAGTATTGTTGGTGCTGAAAGCGGGAAGAGGTCAAGTTATGTTTCAGATTTAGCAATAGGTTATTCCCTTCCGTTATACATCAACATATTTATTAGTGCTTCATATTATAAACCTGAGTTTGAGAAGACTATTGTTGTTAGCATTCGACAGTTATTATGGTTTGTGAATGGTAGTGTTGACAAGCTTGAGATGAAGTTTCATCTTATTCAATAACACATCTTTGAGCATGCGTCATGTAAAAAATTATGTGACACCAATCGGGAATATATTCGATCAGAATTTTAGCTTCGGCGGAGAAAAATTTATGTATTGAAATCAATAACTTTGTTTGGATTCTAAACTTGTAATATGGCATAAAATACCTCCTTATTTGACTATTAATTTTTAAAGTTACAAGTTTAGTAAAGTTTATAGTCGTTCCAGAAAATTTCAATCACCAGTAATATAAATAACTGTGACAAAACGCTTTAGTAACACTTATATACATGTTACAAATTGAAAGTAGAAAAATAAAAATATGGGCCCCAAACAATGTGAGGCCCAATTTATATAAGACGTCCCTGAATCTGTGCTCTCTACTACTCCGGCAAGACGATGATCTTCCTCCTAATTTCACTGCACAAAACCCGGACATTCTCTCTCTTCATTGACTTTTTTATTGATTGTTTCTTAATAAAAAACGTGATTTTGTGGTGAAGAATTTTCGGCAACTTACTTACGACATTTACGGGTTACAACGAATTTGTGGGTAGAAGGTTGTGATAACCAAATTTGGCGTACGCCGAAGCCTTGTGTTGCCCTAGGGTCAGGTCCATAATACCATATTTGCATGTTGTTCCACGATTATGATTTGCGATGTAAGATACACATTTTTGTAGTGCGGGTTACTTTAGGTAACGAATGTTTTCACAATAGTTTTTACACCAAATTATCGGGGCTTAATTAGGGCCATGGAAAATAATTGGGGGCCAGGACACAATTTATATCCACACCATTTATTTTAGGGGGTTCCAAAATGTAGTAAAAATACTATTTTACCCTTCAATAATAAAACTTAAAATTATATTTACCCTTAACCCTAAGTCTCCATTTCATTTTCATCTTTTAACAAAAAAAATCGGAGTCTCTTCTTCTCCCCTCTCCCTCTCTCTCAACTTTCTTATCTTCCATTAACGACACGAAGAAAAAAAAAAATCAGTTACGGTTGAAGGGTCGTCAACCCGAAAATCCTAAAACCTATCGATTTTTCATATGGATGTAGAGATTTTGAAAAATCGTTAGGGTATATGAGGAAGGAGATAACGACCCAAACTCTGGTTTTTCATTTTCTTTTACTTCAGATTAGAGTCGTCCGTAATATAGAAACGTATGCCTATTCTTTGCGAACGACCACTTTTTAAAAGTTAACGACTCTATATGAAAAATAAACAACTTCTCTGTCCCAAAAATGAAAGGGGTCGTCAGCTTACTAATGAAGTATTTCTAAAAAAAAAGTTTCCAAAACTGAAAGGGGTCGTCAACTTTCTAAAATTGAAAGGAGCCGTCAACTTACTCTCCTCCACCCACCCCCCATACATGGCTTATAATTACTTGAGAGAACAAGCAAATAAGAATTTGCCAGAGAAATTAAAAGAGAGGGTCCCATTTAAGTAGTTTGAATGAACTTTGAACGATCATTCATAGTTCAGACTAGAGTCGTTATGTTAAAAAATGACAGTTACTCTATGGGGTCGTCAACTTTCCCAAAAAATGAAAGTTACTCTATGGGTTTGTCAACTTTCTAAAACTGAAAGTGAAAGGAGTCGTCATTTGGAATTTGAGGGTCGTTTGTGTGTAAAATTTTCGGGTGATGACCCTTGTTAAAATCGTCAGGATTTATCATATTACCATGACGATTTTTCATAACCCGAAAAAGTTGCAGGTTTGAGTCGTCAATGGTGGTATCAATTAATTGACGACATCTCTAAATCTTATTTTATCTAACCACACTGATTAAATTAATTTAACTAAACTAATTAACATTTAATTAACTTAATTACCACTAATGATCTCGGGGCATTTTAGCCATTTAAAAAATTTGGGATAAGGTTTGACCATCAATTACTATTTCATGACCTTTTTTTGTCCTGTAGGTAGGGGCCCCTAATTATTTCCCAGGGCCCCAATTAAGCGATGCAAATCAACAACCTAAAAACTCAATACCATCCCTCACTCCAGGATAAAAGTAGCACTGGTGGAGCTTACCCTCTCTCCTATTGGTTGGTGAGCGTAACCTCGCACTCTCATTGGTTAATTGAGAAACCATTCGTATTTGTCAGATGAAATTTCGTTAGATATGGTGCGTTGATCTGACAATGTGCGGTGTAGATTGGGTGGATTGTTGGGACACACGCGACGGACGACCCTCATTATTTAGAAAAATTGCTATAATAATTCCGTGTATTTATTGTGAAAATCCAGAAAATAAAGAAAACTACTATATTAATTTCGGACATTTATGATTAAAATAAAATAAAATCAATTAAAAATATTTATGTAATAAAATAAAATAATTGATATTTTTTTAATCTTTTATAATTTCATATAGTTATTATAGAAAATCCAGAAAAATAAAAAAAATACTATATTAATTCTTACATTTATGAATTAAAAAAAATCAATTCAACGTATTTATGGATAAATTAATGAGATTTATATTTTTAAAATCTTTTGTAAGGAGAAAAAAGAAAAAAAATATAGAAATGACAAAAAGATTACTATATTAATCTTTTATAATTTCATGTAGTTATTATAAAAAATCCAAAAAATAATAAAAAATACTATATTTATTTCGTACATTTATGACTGAAATAAAAAAAATCAACTCAACATATTTATGGAATAAAATAATAAGTTTTAAATTTGTAAAATCTTTTGTATGGAAAAAAAATTCTGGATATGGTAAAGAAAACTACTATATTAATTTTGGCATTTATGATTAAAATAAAAAAAAAATAATTCAACATATTTATGGAATAAAATAATTGTATTTGTTGAATCTTTTATAAGGAAAAGAAAATCTAGAAATAACTATATTAATTTTTAATATTAATGATAAACATCTAAAAAATTACTAACAAAGATCTAAAAATTACTATATATATTAGTTGATGTTTTCAATTAATATTTATGTGTACGATTGTTGATGGTGGTTTTTAAACAAGGGTAAAATCGTAAAACCCCATGACCTAGTGTTACCCGCAACACATTAACTAAGAGCATTTAACTCGGGTGTAAATAATTAATAGGGGTATTTTTTCAAAATACAGTTAGGTTTTCAACAGAACCCTAATTCCAAAACCAAGCCGCACACTGCGCACCATGGCAGGAATGCCAAACCAAGCCGCACTCTGCGCACCATGGCAACAATGCCAAACCAAGCCGCACTCTGCGCATCATTGGCAACAATGCCAAACCAAGCCGCACTCTGCGCACCATGGCAACCATGCCAAACCAAGCCGCACTCTGCGCACCATGGCAACCATGCCAAACCAAGCCGCACTCTGCGCACCATGGCAACCATGCCAAACCAAGCCGCACTCTGCGCACCATGGCAACCATGCCAAACCAAGCCGCACTCTGCGCATCATTGGCAACAATGCCAAACCAAGCCGCACTCTGCGCACCATGGCAACCATGCCAAACCAAGCCGCACTCTGCGCACCATGGCAACCATGCCAAAACAAGCGACTCTGCGCACCATGGCAACCATGCCAAACCAAGTCGCACTCTGCGCACCATGGAAACCATGCCAAACCAAGCGCACTCTGCGCACCATGGCAACCATGCCAAACCAAGCCGCTCTGCACACCATGGCAACCATGCCAAACCAAGCCGCTCTGCGCACCATGGAAACCATGCCAAACCAAGCCGCATGCTGCGCACCATGGCAACCATGCCAAACCAAGCCGCACTCTGCGCACCATGGCAACCATGCCAAACCAAGCCGCACTCTGCGCGCATCATTGGCAACAATGCCAAACCAAGCCGCACTCTGCGCACCATGGCAACCATGCCAAACCAAGCCACACTCTGCGCACCATGGCAACCATGCCAAACCAAGCCGCACTCTGCGCACCATGGCAACCATGCCAAACCAAGCCGCACTCTGCGCAACATGGCAACCATGCCAAACCAAGCCGCACTCTGCGCAACCATGCCAAATCTCCAAGCCGCTATGCCTTTGGCACACGCCAAATATGGCGCCCTAGGCTTGCAAGACTTGCAACTAGATCAACATGGCCGCACATGCCATTGGCACATGCCAATACGTGCCGCAAGCCATATTCCAAGTCGCTATGCCATTGGCACACGCCAAATATAGCGCCCTAGGCTTGCAAGACTTGCAACTAGGTCAACGTGGCCGCACGTGCCATTGGCACCATGCCAATACGTGCCGCAAGCCATATTCCAAGTCGCTATGCCATTGGCACACGCCAAATATAGCGCCCTAGGCTTGCAAGACTTGCAACTAGGTCAACATGGCCGCACATGCCATTGGCACATGCCATTGGCACATGCCAATACATGCCGCAAGCCATATTCCAAGTCGCTATGCCATTGGCACACGCCAAATATAGCGCCCTAGGCTTGCAAGACTTGCAACTAGGTCAACATGGCCATACGTGCCATTGGCACATGCCAAACACACACGCTGGTAGCCTAACTTGCAAACCGTGCAACCTACCACCAAGGCATTCCGCACATGCCATTGGCACATGCCAAACACACACGCTGGTAGCCTAACTTGCAAAACCATGCAACCTACCACCAAGGCATTCCGCACATGCCATTGGCACATGCCACACGCGCCATTAGCAGCACCACTTGCACTCAAGGCGCAACCAACGAGATATCAACACAAAACTGGGGGATGCTTCTTTAGGGTTTTGGTTTGGCGGTCACAGCATGCAGCGTACACTACGCTCACATTAAGAAAGCGTGAAAAGGAATAAAGCGGCCAAATAAATGGGGAAATAATGGTGAAAACGTTTTCACCCATAAAAACCTTGCGGTTACCACCTCCTCCCATTATTTCACCCTTTACTCTCTTCCTTCATGAGGCCATGGTACGTTTCAATCTCGACTTGTATAAATAGGTCTTATCTATTTCCACCAGAGGACAACTCTCGGTCAGGAGAAAAATACTACACTCTCAGAAAGGCAACTTTGCAAGCTCTCCCAAAAGCTTCCACCTCTTGCAAGCTCCCAAGCTTTCACTTTCGATACAAGTCGAGATACTACTCTCCCCTGAATTATTCGGCCTCAACACCTTTCTTTGCTTCCTCCCTAAATCAACCCTTCTCCTCCACTTTGTGACCGAAGCAAGTCTTGAACGGCCATTTCTTGGTTTAGGCCGGACTTGTACAGATTGATCTCTCGAATCTATAAAGTGCTCACGTGCAGCACATTTGTTTAGGGTTTGAATCAGTTTCTCACTCACCTACCGAATTTACCGAAATCGGCAGAAACGATTTTTACCTATAAACAATTGGCGACCACAAATGGAGGATTGATCTATCTTACAATACCAACTCCGACTCCCGATTTCGTTTCCCGAACGTCAAATCTCAACATGGTGGAACTCGAGTCCGGAGCGGCTGCCGAACACTAGCACGAACGCACCCCCGATGTTAGCATCTCTCCCAATAACGTTGTTACGTCACCTACGACAACGAAGAACATCGAATGCACTCCCTCAAGTGTAACACCGCCAATCACCGGGGCCGAGCCGCTGCCTCCTCTAGCGTCTCCGCACAACCCTCTAATCACGGCAACGAAAATATCTTTTCGGGTGTCGCGCCACCCGTCACCAGGGCTAGCGCCGCCGCCACGACCCCAAATGCTTCGTCTAGCATGGCGCCTCCGTCCACGACCAAGATCCCAACTACCCCGCCAACGGGACGAGAAACCGGAGGGACAAGAGGAAGTCGCCCTTACGTCACCATCGCTGATCCGATGGAACGACAAGAGATGCTCGCGAGCCCGGCAGATATGGTTTCAACACGAAGGAGGTACTCATCTTTCTCAAGACCCTGACAGAACGACTACCACGTGAGTCGCGCCCTCCAGAGTCATTTAGGAATGTCTCCAACAACCCCGACGCCAGCACCTCGGCGGAGCACGCCTCCATGGATGAGGAAACTCGCACTAGAATCCCATTGGAAAGAAATCAGCCACCCAACTTTGTCACTAGAGAAGATTTGGAACAAATCCTCTGCAACCGAATCAAGAATGATGAATTGGACGTGCATCATCACCAACCCCCTTACCCATCCGAAATACAGAGAATCCCTCTCCCAAGAGGGTACTCTTCTCCTCAATTTACCCTGTACGATGGTACCGGGAATGCACGTGAGCATGTTTCTCGTTTCTGGAATCCCTAGGTGAACATGAATATAATCACGTTCTTCGTTTAAGGGAATTCTCAAAATCACTTACTTTGGAAGGGCGTATACATGGTACAACAAAGATCCCACCGAGCAAGATTCCCAACCGGGAGTAGCATGGTCACTGCGTTTTACAAGAAATACTTCTTCTGAACAAGTTACCTTTTCTGACCTCGGAAGAATGTACCAGTGGGATAACGAACATCTGAATGATTTCGTCAAAAGGTTCAGGGTTCAAGCACTCGACTGTCACGACCCAAACGTGACCGAGCAACAATTGGTGAACGCATGCATCAATGGTATGGTTCCAATCTACCGCGCCCTGCTAGAAAACTTGCATTTCCAAACGTTCTCCGAACTCCATGAAGCCGCCAGACGATCTGCAACAACAACACCAGCATTACTGGAAAGAACTAGGCCAACTCGAACCGAAGACGCGCGCGAAACCCGCGGGAGTAGACGCCTCATCAAAAAACAATTTAATGCCGGCTCATCCTCCGTGAACATAGTAAACGAAAGGGGAAAAGGGAAAGCCGCAACTACGATCCACCAAACAAACGTGAAGCGCCAGACAACGGGAACCCTCGCAACGGAAGATCGTCACTAAAACTCCTGTGCAACATCGTGAGACCGAAGGAAATACCCTTGATTTCCCATTCCCCATCGAGGAGGTGATTTACCTCCTAGAAGCCTGGGTTCAAGATGATGTCATCAGATTGCCACCACTCAGACGGCCACCAACTGAGGCTGAGATGGCGAACCCCAAATACTACCATTACCACAGGTTCGTTCACCACCCGACTAGCGATTGCAACAGACTGAAGCATATTTTCAAAGAAAGGATAGAAGCAGGAGAACTCCAACTAGGAGACGAAAGAGTGCATCGAGACCCACTACCAATAAGAAACTGCGGTTCCTCTGGGGACTCCGTACACGAGACCGTACAATCCATGATGCGACATGTATGCGAAATTCTCTATCTTTCCAAGGTTCAACGCCAAGATATTTTCGCAGCTCTCAATCGTGTTGTATCCGTGAAACGGCTTTTCTCTCCTCGGAATCCACGCCAAGGGCCCAAGCTTCCCAAACAGGCGAAGCGGAACCGGGACTGCCGACCACGTCTGTTTAAGAGGTAACAAATTTGACGACACGCTCATCGACACGGCCTCCTACCACAACATCATTACTTTCAAGACACTGAAGGCAGCAGGAGTTACAAAACAAGACGCTACCTATTCCCCGTCCGTGATTAAGGACTTGAGAGGAGAAGCTTTGAACGCGCATGGCTACATCAACTTAGAAATCGAGATGGGAGACGCTATAACACATAGCAAATTCCATATTGTCAAAGAACTAGATCACGACATGATATTGGGACGTTTATGGGTGCTTGACAACAAAGCAAAATTGGATGTGCGCCCTCCGCCAACGTCCACGCCCGAAGGAAATTCCAACAAATCATCCCAATGGTTATCGCATCAACAAACTACTGAAGAAACCCAGACATCCGGAGAAGACTCGTTGGTGCTAGCTCATGGTTTTCAAATGCAAGTAAGTCGACCAAGCAACCTTTTCGCAACCGCCTTTCCTTCCCCTTTCCGTCATGGGGACTCAAAGCG
The DNA here is from genome assembly GCA_023531295.1 of Papaver armeniacum. Taxonomy (NCBI): domain Eukaryota; kingdom Viridiplantae; phylum Streptophyta; class Magnoliopsida; order Ranunculales; family Papaveraceae; genus Papaver; species Papaver armeniacum. The sequence continues at coordinate 150,156 of JAJJWW010000311.1, read as the reverse complement.
ACATCGACACGAACGCCGTCAATAAATGCGAATGGGAGGTGGACCATTTGAACACTTTGCAAGAAGCTTGGAAACTTCTATTGAATCCAACGAAGCCAAGACTCAAACAAATCGCACGACGTCCGAACCCGTTTTCAATTGGAGATGTAGTGGTCAAAGGAAGCACGTTTCAAGTTGGGAAGATGACAAAAAATGGATTTGCCCAGTGAAGGAGAAGACGAGCCGTATCTGGTTGCGGATACCCTTTTGGGAGGATATTGCAAGCTCATCAATGCAGTCACACCTGAAGGCATGATAATTCACTCGCGATGGCTCAAGGAATCCAATCCATAAAAAAAAAAAAAAAAGGGTTGTACTTCCCATTTACTCCTTTTCCTTTTCAGTATTCCCTTTAACGATTCCTCTTAGTAGTTGTACTCCCCCAAGATGAATACACCGTTTGTATTTCTCCCTGGGGATTCCCTTCCAGTCAAAAAAAATAAAAAATATATATATATATCTCTTTCCAAAAAATTCTCCAGATATCGTAGAAATACATCGATAAAACCGGAAAACCACTGCAGAGCCATCTCTTCCAAAAATATATATGAAGCAAAATGTTTACTGATGAAGAAGAAGGAAAAGATGAGTTTACCAATAAAAAAAAAAAAGGGGAGGCATCAAGGGAACTAAGCAGCTAACAGAAATAACAAAAGGGAGGAACTAGCCCTCGAAGGATGGAACACAAGTCCCCTCGGGCAAAGCTATCTTCAAACACTTCCCCAAAGAATCCTTCGGGCAATAAAGGTTCCATTCAACGGTTTTAGCAAGCAACAACCTCAACATCCCATCCCGAAGCGACCACAAAGAAGAAGACAGTGTGTCCTCCCGACGACTATTCCAAAGATACGCCATCATAACTCCTCCCAGATCGCCAACAACACCTTTGGCATCAACTTCAAAGGCTATTTCGCTGCCATCATATGATCCTTCAAAGGTTTTCTCGGCGACACTTCGGAGAAAGTTCTTTGATTCATCCACATCGTGGTCAAGAGTCATGGCGCACTCCTCCATGCTCACCGAGCCCAAGAAAGTCCGAATATGCACTGTTCTTCGTGGGGATAGATGGAAGGGAGGTCCTTAATGATTTCACTAGCTTCGTGGAATGGAGACTCGGTCCCAACCAATGCCTCCTCAAGAGAAGAAGACCGATCTTCACTAAGTCTCAAATCCTTCTCCGAAGAATTAAAGGCGCAACCATCCCCGAGAGGGTCCCATCACACACCGCAAAAAAGATAAAAATGATGACCCAGTTCTACCATATCTATGCACATGTAAAAGAGGATAACGCGAGCGTAGAAGAATACGAAAACATACCGGTATGATCTTCTTAGCCCGAATGACCCTGGTTGGGGTGCTTTTGCAAGAATTAGACCTTGCGCCTTCACTTGGAGAACTTGGCTGGTTAGGAGATGATTCATCTCTGCGCGACATGACAAAGAAAGAAACTCGACAAGAAGAACCCTTTTCTCAAACGAGGAGACGATGCAATTATTTTGGGTATAAATACAGAATCTCAAAAAAAGGGAAAGGAAGCAATGAGGGACATAACGCTTCCATATTTTAGCATGAATAATGCCCTAATCAAGCCGCACGTGAAGGAAAGCAAGATAAGGAAACTTTGCTATCGGAAGAAACTCCCTCCTTGTTTACATCGGTCACGCCCGCAAGCACGCACAGCTTCCACACTTTGCGCTGGACCCACCAGCCAACACACGCAATTTCCCAAGTCACGCCTGCAAGCACGCAGAGCTTCCACATTGCGCCGGCCCCACCAACCAGTACACGAAATTTCCCAAGTCACGCCTGCAAGCACGCACAGCTAGCTTCCACATTGCGCCGGTCTCACCAGCTAGCACACTCAGTTTCCCAACTCACGCCAACTTCCCAACATCGCCCAAGCTGCACTGGCCCCACCAATTGTGCCAGCCTCCCGATTTGTGCAAAACTCCCAGAGGCAAGGATTCCAAATCCTATTTATAAAAGGTCAGACAAGCCCCTCAATTCTCTTTACGGTTTGCTGTTGATAGTCTGTCACCATCTTATGCTTACCTTCGCAACAAAGCCCCCTGTTAGAGCTAAGCGGGGGACTTAATGTTGATGGTGGTTTTTAAACAAGGGGTAAAATCGTAAAACCCCATGACCTAGTGTTACCCGCAACACATTAACTAAGAGCATTTAACTCGGGTGTAAATAATTAATAGGGGTATTTTTCAAAATACCATATTAGGGTTTTCAAATACGAACCCTAATTCCAAAACCAAGCCGCACTCTGCGCACCATGGCAAAGAATGCCAAACCAAGCCGCACTCTGCGCACCATGGCAACAATGCCAAACCAAGCCGCACTCTTCGCATCATTGGCAACAATGCCAAACCAAGCCGCACTCTGCGCACCATGGCAACCATGCCAAACCAAGCCGCACTCTCTGCGCACCATGGCAACCATGCCAAACCAAGCCGCACTCGCGCACCATGGCAACCATGCCAAACCAAGCCGCACTCTGCGCACCATGGCAACCATGCCAAACCAAGCCGCACTCTGCGCATCATTGGCAACAATGCCAAACCAAGCCGCACTCTGCGCACCATGGAAACCATGCCAAACCAAGCCGCACTCTGCGCACCATGGCAACCATGCCAAACCAAGCCGCACTCTGCGCACCATGGCAACCATGCCAAACCAAGCCGCACTCTGCGCACCATGGAAACCATGCCAAACCAAGCCGCACTCTGCGCACCATGGAAACCATGCCAAACCAAGCCGCACTCTGCGCACCATGGCAACCATGCCAAACCAAGCCGCACTCTGCGCACCATGGAAACCATGCCAAACCAAGCCGCACTCTGCGCACCATGGCAACCATGCCAAACCAAGCCGCACTCTGGCACCATGGCAACAATGCCAAACCAAGCCGCACTCTGCGCACCATGGCAACCATGCCAAACCAAGCCGCACTCTGCGCACCATGGCAACCATGCCAAACCAAGCCGCACTCTGCGCACCATGGCAACCATGCCAAACCAAGCCGCACTCTGCGCACCATGGCAACCATGCCAAACCAAGCCGCACTCTGCGCAACCATGCCAAATATCCAAGCCGCTATGCCTTTGGCACACGCCAAATATGGCGCCCTAGGCTTGCAAGACTTGCAACTAGGTCAACATGGCCGCACATGCCATTGGCACATGCCAATACGTGCCGCAAGCCATATTCCAAGTCGCTATGCCATTGTCACACGCCAAATATAGCGCCCTAGGCTTGCAAGACTTGCAACTAGGTCAACATGGCCGCACATGCCATTGGCACATGCCAATACGTGCCGCAAGCCATATTCCAAGTCGCTATGCCATTGGCACACGCCAAATATAGCGCCCTAGGCTTGCAAGACTTGCAACTAGGTCAACATGGCCGCACATGCCATTGGCACATGCCAATACGTGCCGCAAGCCATATTCCAAGTCGCTATGCCTTGGCACACGCTAAATATAGCGCCCTAGGCTTGCAAGACTTGCAACTAGGTCAACGTGGCCGCACGTGCCATTGGCACCATGCCAATACGTGCCGCAAGCCATATTCCAAGTCCCTATGCCATTGGCACACGCCAAATATAGCGCCCTAGGCTTGCAAGACTTGCAACTAGGTCAACATGGCCGCACATGCCATTGGCACATGCCAATACGTGCCGCAAGCCATATTCCAAGTCGTTATGCCATTGTCACACGCCAAATATAGCGCCCTAGGCTTGCAAGACTTGCAACTAGGTCAACATGGCCGCACATGCCATTGGCACATGCCAATACGTGCCGCAAGCCATATTCCAAGTCGCTATGCCATTGGCACACGCCAAATATAGCGCCCTAGGCTTGCAAGACTTGCAACTAGGTCAACATGGCCGCACATGCCATTGGCACATGCCAATACGTGCCGCAAGCCATATTCCAAGTCGCTATGCCTTGGCACACGCTAAATATAGCGCCTAGGCTTGCAAGACTTGCAACTAGGTCAACGTGGCGCACGTGCCATTGGCACCATGCCAATACGTGCCGCAAGCCATATTCCAAGTCCCTATGCCATTGGCACACGCCAAATATAGCGCCCTAGGCTTGCAAGACTTGCAACTAGGTCAACATGGTCGCACATGCCATTGGCACATGCCAATACGTGCCGCAAGCCATATTCCAAGTCGCTATGCCATTGGCACACGCCAAATATAGCGCCCTAGGCTTGCAAGACTGGCAACTTAGGTCAACATGGCCGCACATGCCATTGGCACATGCCAATACGTGCCGCAAGCCATATTCCAAGTCGCTATGCCATTGGCACACGCCAAAGATAGCGCCCTAGGCTTGCAAGACTTGCAACTAGGTCAACATGGCCGCACATGCCATTGGCATATGCCAATACGTGCCGCAAGCCATATTCCAAGTTGTTATGCCATTGGCACACGCCAAATATAGCGCCCTAGGCTTGCAAGACTTGCAACTAGGTCAACATGGCCATACGTGCCATTGGCACATGCCAAACACACACGCTGGTAGCCTAACTTGCAAACCGTGCAACCTACCACCAAGGCATTCCGCACATGCCATTGGCACATGCCAAACACACACGCCTTGGTAGCCTAACTTGCAAAACCATGCAACCTACCACCAAGGCATTCCGCACATGCCATTGGCACATGCCACACGCGCCATTAGCAGCACCACTTGCACTCAAGGCGCAACCAACGAGATATCAACACAAAATCAGGATGCTTCTTTAGGGTTTTGGTTTGGCGGTCACAAAGATGCGGCGTACACTACGCTCACATTAAGAAAGCGTGAAAAGGAATAAAGCGGCCAAATAAATGGGGAAATAATGGTGAAAACGTTTTCACCCATAAACACCTTTGCGGTTACCACCTCCTCCCATTATTTCACCCTTTACTCTCTTCCTTCATGAGGCCGAGTACGTTTCAATCTCGACTTGTATAAATAGGTCTTACCTATTTCCACCAGAGGACAACTCTCGGTCAGGAGAAAAATACTACACTCTCAGAAAGGCAACTTTGCAAGCTCTCCCAAAAGCTTCCACCTCTTGCAAGCTCCCAAGCTTTCACTTTCTGATACAAGTCGAGATACTACTCTCCCCGCACTATTCGGCCTCAACACCTTTCTTTGCTTCCCTCCCCAAATCAACCCTTCTCCTCCACTTTGTGACCGAAGCAAGTCCGGAACGGCCATTTCTTGGTTTAGGCCGGACTTGCATGCATTGATCTCTCGAATCTATAAAGTGCTCACGTGCAGCACATTTGTTTAGGGTTTGAATCAGTTTCTCACTCACCTACCGAATTTACCGAAATCGGCAGAAACGATTTTTACCTATAAACAACAGTATATGAAAAAATCTAATTATTTACCTGAACACAATCTTATGGGTTCCATTAATATAATTAATTTACTAATACTTAGTAGTCGATCTTTTAAAATCATTTCCTTTGAAATTTATATGTGTTGAACGGTTGATTTTATTTGTATCCAAATATATACGAAAAATACTATATTAGTCGATCAACTTTAATTACCTTGAAGATCTTAATTATATTGTTAATTGATAAAAACAGCCTAAATTATCGAATTATGGTGGCGTTTAGAATCTAAAAAAATCTTCAAAATTAAAATCGTGTGATATTTTTGCTTAATTATGTTTATATATAAGGAAAAAAAATTTTGTATTTATGTTTATATATAAGAAAAAAATCTCAGATTACTTGGAAAATGTAGAAAACCTAAATTTCCAGTTGATTCACGGCGCTGATTATCTTTGGTGGCTTGCTTAAATGTTAAGTATGTTACGAGGATATTTAGATAACCCTGAATTTTCGAAATAACCCTAAAAGAGGAAATCCATGTACCATGGGTTTCCTTTAATATCTTTAATTTCCTGATATCTTTGGACAAAAATATTGCAACAATTAAAATGTTAAAAAAATTTGGTTATGCAAAAATATATTCCTAATCACGGAGGGATTATAAAGATATTATTGATTATTGAAAATAATATTGTTTCCTAAACACGGTCTTTGTTTATGGAATTTGTGGGTTTGGTGTATGTATATAAAGCATCAGCGTTTGCAGGTTTCTTCACGCGTTTAGAGCTCTGTTGAGTTTTTTTTTCTTTTGTATATCTTGCGATTTACGTTTTTCGTTGTCTCATTTAATTTTTGATGTTTGTTTTGCAAGTACATTCAAATGTGTAATCAATTCGGCGCTAATGGTTACAGGATTGCGGTAGTAGGAGACCATGAGTATTGAATCAGAGGAGAAGATTGCATCTTTTGAAAATAATACGCTCACACGAGGTTAAATCAGATATACCTCATCTATTACTTTCGTCTATGTTTTATTATAATTTGGTGGTAGGTAAATTATTCATTCCCATGATATTTTTATTTTTCACTCATATAATTCAGTGGTAGTGATTTTTTTTTAGTATTAATATGTGATATTGGGTACGATATAATTAACTCTTACTCTAAATAAATTGGCATGCAATTGGCATTAACAGTTGGGAAATATAAGAAATTTTGATCTTTACTTGAACAGAGGCTCATAGTAATCATTTTACAAGTAAAGAATCGTTTCGGTCGAATTTATGAAATATATTTCATATGCAACTAATGTTTCTGTAGTGTTTTAGACATTAATAGGAATGTTAACCAATGGTTTGCTGATAAAGAAACTGCAACGAAATTGCATGCGGCATTTCAAATATTGAAAGCAAAATTTTTAATGAATTATCAGCGCTACATTTCAAAAATTATTATGGCAATTAAAATCAAGTCATACGCTTAAGAATATTTCCGAGTAATTCTCATTTTTATATCGTTTAGTTCAAATATAGCAAGTATCCTTAATTACCAAAGTCTTTTGTATCAAGGAATGAATTGTAAGTATGGTTTCTTAGTTTAATTAACTTTTAAGTAAATCTCTCATGCAAACATATTCTACAACTTCATAGAAATATCCCATAAGGACAACTTCAAGGGTGTGTTATATAGTTGGTACAATATGAAACTATGAGCATCAGTTGATGAAAATATGGATTGTTTGGTTGCTTTTGAATGAGGTATGAGAACATGGTCTAATTCGGTTGACAATAAGATTTACACGGGTAAATATAAGGTTACTATCAAGGTGTTTTTTCGACATATTACAAGTTAGTTTAATTTCTTCCTTATCGTTATGTTTTCCATACAATACTTCCTTTTGTAGCCCTTTTCATCATATTCCTAACATATACAATAGTTATGGGTTTCACTGATCGGTGATCGAATAAATTTATTAAAATATTACGGAGCGATACACCCCACTTTGTTGATTTTGGTCCAAGAACTGCTATTTGTTCCAATTACGGAGCGATAATGTTGTAAGGAGAAAAAGTTAATCACATTAAATATAATGTTGAATTTGGTTTATGTCGTGCAAAACAACAAAAGGAATTTTAGCCTGTCAATATAAAAGATACACCCCACTTTAATTCCATGTTTGCATTAACGTTGGCACATCTTCTTATGCTTTTAGACTAAATGGTTGAAGTCTAACTCTTTAAATTGGATCATTTGCACCAGGTTCAAGATCCTAGGTCAACTCGAGAGGAAAATTTTACGATCGACACTCTTTTATTACTTTCACATGCAATCCAAGTTAGCAGGCAATTGCCAATTTCTTGAAGTTGATACATGGGCAATAAGAAAACGATAGGTCTTGATGTGGTTACTCGGGTTTCTATCATGAAGTTAAATAAGCTGATGAAGGACTTGAATCGTAACTGACATTTCACTAAAGTAAGATGAGGTACGTTTTAATATTTGTGCTTTCACATATCCTAAATTACTTTGGTCCTTGCTATACATTGATTACTGAAAATTACTTAAAATTTATTTTTCTTTGGCTGTCTCTTTTTGCGGACTCACGATAAGACTTTTGCATTCATTCATGCTTAACTCTTCATCCTACAAGAGGGGAGAATGCATCTCCTAGATGAACTTGGTTAGTATTTGTACATATAACATTCGTTATATTGAAAAGCATATCCCGCCCGATTGTATTAATCCTAACCCATTTAAGCTAGGAAAACAACATCACTTTTTCGGTTTATATTGTCTTCTTGAGGATGATTCCATGAGATGAGCGGTGGACAACTAATCTTACTAATGATGCCTGGTATCCTCATACCTCATTTCTATTTGCGCCGATTTTTCTTACTTCATTCCTCAAAGTTCGATAATTTCGAGATGACTATAGAGTTTGCTTGCGTCTTAACTGCAAAATTAGTACAACGAGGTTAGTTGAGAATTGCTCTTAACATTTACAAAACTGCTACTATGTATCACTCCTCCGAACCCTCTGCGACACCCATTATAAGTCGTGAATATCTTACTAATATTTTTATTTTTTATTTTTATTTTTTAAAATCCTTATAATGGGTGTCTCGTTATGTGGCGCATGTAAGATTCGACTTCCTAAGCATCTGTTCACACCAACTCACTACACCATATCAAGCATTGTGCAAAAGTGAAGGAAGAAATTGTGCAATTCATTTGGTTATTATCTCAATCACAATTAAAGACCCAAGGCATTAGTAACATATGAGCCGTTCACATGGCGCATTTTATTGATTGCGTCATCTTCTACGGGAAGCACGTTAGATACTTTGCACTATTTAGAGTTAGTGATCTATTAGTATAATATTTTTTTAGTGTCTCTAAGAAAGTGAGTCTCATTTTTCATTTAATTACTTGAAGTTGGAGCCTAGATGAGCAGTTTAGTTGGTCACTTTTGTTTTTAACACAAGTATATGAGGCGTTCATACGGTGTGTTTTCTTGATTACATCATCTTGGACAAGGTTGCACTTCATATGCTTTGACCATTCAAAGTTGGCAATATATTTCTATGTTCATATAACTTTTTTTTAGGGTCTCGAATATCGTATATTGATATAATATATGGTGAGTATGATTTTCCATTTAACTACATGAAGTTAAAGCCTGAAGGAGCAATTAAATTGGCCGCTAGGATTCCTTCTTTGCACTATTTGAAGTTTGCTATATATTTTATATTAATAATATTTTTTTAGTGTCTTTAATATCAAAATATTTATAAAAGTATATAATGAATGTGAATATTCATTTAACTACAGGGATTTGGATTCTGGAGATGCAGTTGAGTTCTCCAATTGACCCTTAACACAAGTATATGAACCGTTCACGTTGTGCATTTCCTTGACTAAGCGTCATCTTCGACGGAAACACTTGAGATACTTTGCATTATTTAGAATTAGAATTAGCAAGTCTATTTTATTTGAGTATCATATTTTTTAGTGTCTCTAAATATCATATATTGATAAATAAAGAGTGAATATGATTTTTCATTTAATTTCATGTAGTTGGAGCCCGAGGAGCAGATCGAGGCGATCATTGGATTCTTAACGCAAATATATGTTTTGGTATGTAAGGCATGCCGAGAGTGTACACCGGGTGATTGGCCTACCGGAAGACGTTCCCGAGGTTTCAAAGTAGGATATTAATGTTACTTTGTTCCTTCATTTTTAAGTTGTAAAAGTTGATTAACTAATGAATGTTGCATAGGTATTCTAATTAACATCCAACAATATTAAGGGTATCGTGGAGTTACTTTGATCGATAGCCCTCAAATCTAGCCATACCGATTGTCATTAGAGTATTAATGTTGGCAATACCATGAATTACTTACTCGATTTCAAAAGTTGGTATAATTTTCCAAAATTAATTTTCTTTAAGAAATTTCCCCAACTTTAACCTATACATGGCATGTGGCTCCTGGTTATTAATTAACTAATGATGATAATGGGTGTTTCCATTGTCCACTTGATTATTAATTAAGACCCTTTACGAGACGGGTGAGGGGGAAGCTCCACCTCACCAGGTGGAGGATGATTCCCGACATACCCAAGTGCATAGTAGTTAAATACTAGCTACATTGAAATGGAATGAATAATTAATAGGGAAATTTCATGGAATAAAATTCACTTTAAGGAATTCATAGTCAATATAAAATACTTAAATTGCATTGAAATAAAAATGAATTTATCCATAAAACCAAACTTTATATAGGGAACAATATGATTAGCATTTTTATAAGTAAGTAATCTTTATAATTTTTGGTACCGAATATATGCTTTGATAGCCATCTGCGATATTTCTCGTCCAAAAAATATCCAACATGTCTTATATTTTTGGAATCACGGTGGTGTCTTTAATATCAAAATAGTATATACAGATTGTGCATATTCATTTAACTACGGGGAGTTGGAGCACTGGAGTAACATTGATTTGACCATTAATTCTTAACACAAGTATATGAACAGTTCCGCCTGTGCATTTCCTTGATTGTGTCATCTTGAACAGGAAGCACTTGGATACTTTGCACTATTTAGAGTTAGCAATCTATTTTATTTGAGTATCATTTTTTTAGTGTCTCTAATTTCATTTTTTTTTATTATTTTCTGGTATTCCTCTATACAATTAAAAAGTGAGTGTGATTTTTCATTTAATTTCATGGAGTTCGAGCACTGAAGAACAGTTGAATTGGTCACTTTATTTTTAACACAAGTATAAGGTTTGCAATTAAAAGAATGTGCATGCCACTTTTTGGTCCTAATTGTTAATCGGGACCCTTTAGGGACGGGTGCGAGGCGAAGCCCCCTCACCAAATGAAGGCTGATTCCAATCATACCCGGTGCATAGCACCGGTGGAGCTTACCCTCCCTTCTATTGGCTGGTGAGCGTAACCGCACGCTCTAATTGGTTTGGAGAAAAACCATTCGTATTCGTCGGATGAAATTTCGTGAAATATAGTGCGTTGATCCGACACCGTGCGGTGTAGATTGGGTAGGTGGTTGGTACACACCCGGCGGATGACCCTCATTATTCGATATGTCTAACCGCTAGATGGCCAAGATCTTTGATTAGACGACCTAAAATTATTGTGCATAATTATACCGAGTTCACTTGATCTTTTAAAAATCATGATCGTCGATTTGTTCTTAAAAAGTTACTATATTACCTTCACGTATTTATTACTAAAATCCAGAATAAGAAGAAAACTACTATATTAATTTTGGACATTTATGGTTAAAATCCAAAAAATTGAATAATTCAAGTATTTATTATTAAAATCCAAAAAAAAAAAAAAAAAAAAAAAACTATATTAATTTCGGTTTATGATTAAAAGCCAAAAATTAAGTAAACATCATATTTATAAGGTAACAAAAGTAGGTGCTTCAAAATGTTTTTAAACTGTGGAAAGTTTACAATTATCTGTGGTATAATTTTAGAAACATGGTCATTTCTTATCCCTAATGATATAATTGAAAAAATACTGAAAATATCCCTCTCTCTTCATTACCTTAAGAATTGTGCAAACTCGAAATATGTCGACTTTTAAGACGGAGAGATTTAATGACACACATGATACTTCATTGGATCTTCATCAATATGCTATTATTACCTAAATCCATGCATGGATTTACATTTTGTAGCAACTCACGGATCGTCTCAAATGCAATGGAAAATTGAATTGTAAAATGATTCCTATACATCTGGAGTATAAATTTCATTAAATTTTAGACTCGGAAAAGAATGAATTTTTTCAAAAAAATAATTGGTATTCTTGCTTTTGACTGCATCCTATGACTTGGTAGCAGCGAATATTCCAATTCATTCAAGAACATTTCAAGATACAATTGTATAGTTTCAAAAGCAAATGATTTGCAATCCGTACTCAAGTATACGCGTTCTTGACCGAATATTTACGGAGTTTTTGCATTTTTTTGCCTTTTGTCTATTCCAATACATTGTTTAAGATGTCTCTTGAAGCGAGGAACTCAAGAAAGGCCTCACACTTTGGTAGCCCAGAAAACATAGTTGATTTCTAAAGAAAGATATATCAATGCATTTCCTTGATTACATCTTTTTTGACGGGAGGCACTTCATATGCTTTGTACTATTTAGAGTTGGCAATCTGTTTTATATTAATATCGTGTTTTTTTATAGTGTCTCTATTATCATATATTGATACAACTATATGAGTGGGATTTTTCCTTTAATTACAGGGAGTTGGAGTTTGGAAAAGTAGTTAAGTTGGTCACTTGAATCTTAACGTAAGTACATGATTTCTGAAGAAATATATATCAGTGCGTTCCCTTAATTACATCATCTTCGACGGGAAGCACTACATATGCTTTTCATCATAAATAATTCACAATCATTATTATTATTATTATGGAGAATAAATAAAAAGTTATTCACAATCTATTATATTATTATCATTTTTTTAGGTATTTCTAATATCATATATTGATACAATTATATAATGTGGAAATTTCTGAGGAACCCATGTTTAGTTCCTCTCGCTTTTAGAAACCCATCATTAAGTCTCAGATATATTTGTAGCCCGAAACATAAGATGTGCGGTTGAGATTACGAATTTTAGATTGAATTTAGGTTTCCATAGTTTTTGTGTGACTAAATTAACCTTTACAAATTAATTTTTCGGTTAACCAATTAGTCATAGCGTTTTTTGTGGCCATTTTTCATGGGCGGCAATTTCTCGTATCGGCGTCACAGTGGTCAACTAATTTACTCCATTCATAAAGATATAAATACGCTATTTTATGGTAAGATGTTATATAAGATGCGATTATTTAGGATCTCATTTGAACGATTTTATTTAGGATCTCTCAATTTAAGTAACATGAATGCTTTCCGGTTGTCTTCTCTCATCTTAATCATATATATATATATATTTTTTCTCCGAGTAGGGTTCGTGAAACTTCAATTTGGATTTTTCTTTCAATTTAAAAACAAAAATCAATAAATACTGAGAGAAAGAAGATATTTGACTACAACAAGATATAGCAGCAGGTTGATGTATTTGAAAGATGCATATCAACATCAACAATTGCTAGTTCACAACAACTAATTGTTCTAGAAGGTCCTGGACTGAAGTTTGTTTTACATATTCTACATAAAATAGTTTATATTACTTTTCTTTCTTCTTGTACGTCATGTTGTTGGTGCAATACTTACTTACAAGTTTTTGGGGCATTGGAATGGAAAATAAACCATGTTGAACACTATTATGTATTTGATGTTTTCTTTTTCTTTTGATCTTGTTCATTTGATTTTTATTTTTATTATTGCCTTTGTGAAAGCACACATATGGTGATAGTTGTGATTTCTCTCACATCAGCTACTTGATATCATTGATCGAAAAGGTTTTTACTGTACAAAACCAATTGTTAGAAGTGATAATTAGGATTGTCAATGGGGGTGAAAGCCAAATTTTTCATTAAACATTGTAAATTTCACCGATCACACCACATTAATATATATTAGAATTAAAAGCTTCATTGAAAGATAGAGTTTTCACACACCTAATTACTTGTGAAAAGAGAAACTTTCATTAATCGCACCTTTTTGAAAATTGAAATTTTCCTAAAACTCTATGCGGGTGATAACTAAAATTTTCACCGCATGAAAACCAGAATTTTCACCCATTGCGCCTCGGTGAAAATTGGAATTTTCCAAAAAATCCATGAGCGATCCGTTTGGTTTGTTGCAACAAAAAATAAGTAAATTAAGGGACGAACAAATTAACGGGATAAACATCATTTTAGGAAAGTCAAACAAGAATTTTAATTTTTAAGGATATCTTAGACCGGAACTTTCTCCATGCACGTAATTTATGAAGATATTAAACGAGAATTTTTTTAGGAATTATAATTTGTTACAACTGTTTATTAGTTTTCCTATTACAAACATAAATAAAATTAATTCTTTAATAAGAGGTTATTTGTGTAATTAACTCCTACAAATAAATAAATATGGGTACTTTATATATGAAATTTTAATGGTGGGTTCCATATATAAGAAAAAGAGAATTTGGGCTACTGAAAAAGTTCCCCATTATATAATGAGTGTGATTTTTCATTTAACTACAGGGAGTTCGAGCATGGAGGAGCATTTGAATTAGCTGATTGATTCTTAATACAAGTACATGATTTCTATAGAAATACTCCCTCCGTTTCTAGAAAAGTGTAACTTTCACTTTTTCAATTTGGCATATTTTTAGGCTAAAATGAAAAAGTATCTCTTTTCCAGAAACATAGGTAGTATATATCAATGCATTTTCTTGATTACATCATCTTCAACGGGAAGCACTTCATATGCTTCACACTTTTAGAGCTATCTAGCTATTTTAAGTTAATATCATTTCTTTAGTGTAGACTATATTAAAATCTAATTGTTAACTGGAACCCCTTCTGGAACTGGTGCGGGGCGAAGTCCTGCCTCACCAAATGTGAACCGATTCCCATCATACCCGGTGCGTAGCACGGGTTTCACACTAGTTCTTTATATAAAAACAGAGTTTTTTCGAGCGACGTGGTTAATCGGAGTTTCTGGTTGATTTTGGCCCCACCATTCTAAATTTCAGCCAATAGAATTCCAATAGAATCTTTTGGGCCCGCGAAATATTTTTTGGCCAATCACATTTTAGAAAATAAATTCCTAAATTTACTAAATCTTATTTAATCTAAGAAACATATCAAAACAAATATAAGCAATTTAAACATTACCAAAAAAAAAAACCATCAAATAAGATAAAATGTTCATCATGATTTCATCGTAAAAATAAATCAATCATATGATTAAAAAAATAAATCATATAAATAAATAAAAATAAATCAATGTCCAATGTCCATTTACAGTTTTTGTAATAAAATTCCCCTAATTACATCTCCAAACTACGGGTAAAAGAAAAATACTTGCATTTACCTAAAAAAAAACAAAAGCATGAACCTGATTAAAAAAAAAAAATTAGATCGGCGATTAAAAGAAAATACCTGATTTGTAGCGATTCTGGCGTGAATGGAGTGAATCATGTACAATGAAAATAATTCAAAATCATTAGGACTATGATATCCAAAGAAAAAAAACGTTATCAGCAACAACAAAAATAAAATGAATTCCTATACAAATAAAAAATAACAAAACCATTCCAAAGAAGGAAAAAAACGCACCAAAAAATAAAATAAAATAAATAAATGGGAATATAATTGATAGGTGTCTAAAACACCTAATTTACTATCTAGTAGTTATGCTTTCTTTGCTATTTTTCTGGTGAATTTTGTATCTTATGTGTGCTTTTGAGTTTATTAGGTGCAATGGAGTCATTTGGAGCAAAAAGACCAATTGGAACTCGTTCAAATACAAGATTTCTACTTTTCATTGTGTAGAGGACGAGAAGACGAAGGCAATGGCGAAAGAACGGAGTCATTCTGAGTTCGTATGAAGAAGTTATGCGTAAAACAAGAACTTGGAAGACCCGAAGGGCAAAATGGTCATTTTCTAGGTCAAATGCTATTGGAACCCCACTGTACGGTAAGGGGAAGTCACCTGTTAAGGGGCGAACTGTTCAAAGGGTCTTCTAAAGGGAGTCTCGGTATTTTACCCGGGGAACCTAATTCAAATTGTGTTAAAAACACCCCTAATACTCAAGGATGCGATTTCTTCTTCACTTCCATATATATCACGACCCGATTCGGAAGTGCTTTAGCCAGGTGATGCTCGTGTCGAATGTATGGAGATGGTGACTATGACCATTGACGCCGTTTAAAAGGGCTCGAGTGGAACAGAGAGAAGGAGGTGTGTTGACTATGGTTTAGTAATGGTGATGTTTGAATGAAAGTCACTCGAGTTCAGTTTGAGTATTGGCGCGAATGACGATGGAGTTTCGGTGATTGAGTTTGGTTCTTTGTTGGTGTTGGTGATTATCGACAATGAGAAAGTGGAGCTCGAGTCTTTGGATGTTTGATTAAAAAAAGAGAAGAACTCGAAGATGGCGATCTTGGCACGAACTAAGCAATGATAATGACAAGAATGCCTGGAAACGATAGTGGTTAATGGAAGATGGATGTTGCTTTGTGATAATGAGCACTCGAGTTAGAGCGGTTGCTATTAAAGGTTGTTGTTGTTGCGGTCGAATAGATTAAATCTCGAGAAGTGAGTTGCTGCCATGGTTGATGCCATCGGTGATTAATGGCAGAGATGATGATGGAGTTCTGAAGACGATGGTAGTTGACAGTGGGTTGTCCGGACCATTGGCTTGATTCTGTGGTAAGCATGCTGGCTTATAACGACAAGTAGTGCTCGAACTAGACATGAAATGGTGGAGCTCCGGTCCGAGGTTGGGTCTGTTCTAAGTCGAGAAATATCTAAGCATGTGTTGTTGTTAGGTGTTTGCGGGTGGTTTCAAAGCTTGGATAAACAATGAATCATTTGGTACGATTATGTAGCTGTCGATGGAGTTGGAGGTTAATGCTGATGATCATATTCGACGTTGGAACTTGCTGCTGCCGGTGGATTGATCGGTGGTTAATGGTGCTGGTGATTCTCATAACGAGAAGAAGGGGCTTGCTGTGAAGGATATATTGCATGGAAATGCAGTCATTGAGGTATCGAGACATAGCGTGGCGATGGTGGAGTCAAGATGATGATCAATTGCTTGCACCGTGGCTAGTGACAGAGATGGACGGACTTCGGCTATGATGAAGAAGAGTAATCACAGTCGAGAATGAAGGTTGAAGAAAAGATGCACTTTGTCGGTTCAATGGACCGACAAGGCATTGACAAGGAGTGGGCTGAATTTGCAGGCCCATTGGACTATTTAGCCGATTCTAAACTATCATAGCGGGACATGGCCGTGACTTTGGAAATTCTCAAGCGAGTTTGGCAAATCCACTTTGTCCTGGGGTTTGATGCACGGACACAATTCTTAAGGAGGTGCACTTTCCTATTTTTACTAGGTTTCCTAGTTTCTTCAAGAGGAGGTTACAAAACTCTATATATAGAGAAGCCTAGGCACAATTTGGATATCTTATAAATATCTTTTAATATCTTTTATCTTTTATTCTATTCTTTTTCCTTTACTTTATTCTAGGGTTTAGAACCATGAAGTCTTTTCTCTTTCTTCTTGTGATGAACTCCATGAATATGAGTACCTAAGTTTATTATTGGTTATGGAATAGTTGGATTTCATAAAGCATGATTCTTTGATTCAATATATTAGTTTTGTCTCATATTTATCGTTTGCAATTCTCTGAAAATATTGTTTTATGATTGATTGATTGTTTTGACAAGTTGCAAATTGGTAGAACTTCTAATCACATCTATTGCTAGTTTAGGGTTTATTATACGTAAAAGTGATATTCCTTGAATACAAGTAGCATATTATGATTATGGTTTGTAGTGATATATTCTTATGGTCATATGTGAATCGTAACCTTTGTTAAATCGGATTAGTGCGCTTTCCACGTTCGATTGCTTTGATTGGCCTTATTTCATAGAACTTAACGCATCTAGGGAATTAAACTTGATTAGTGCTTTTACACGTTAGGTTGTTCCTTTAGGTAGAATTCATATTCGCATCTTTTAATGTGTTTGTTGATGACATGAGGAGATTTGCGGGATATTCTTGCGATCAAGGTATTCTAGGGTCTTTGATAAAAGTTGAGATTAAAATATCAATTCTAGTTATTGTGAAAAGCATGTTAGTGAATGAAAACGAAATCCATGACCAATATCTTCTTATCCTTGATTTTATTTGTTTACTTTCTTTATTTGCTTTTATTTAGTTTATTATAATCACAAAACCCCGGTATTATTTATAGGGAACCGAAACAATTTGACAACCTAGACCTCTCTGTGGGATCGATCCTTTCTTGCCCTTGCTATATTTATATTTTGAGTAGTAAGAAAGTGTAATTTATTTTTGACGCTTACGACAGCGATCAATAATTTTGAGATATACCATAATAAATGTGGAAAAAAAAAGAAATTGGAATATAATTTTGAGAGATACCAAAATAAATATGGAAATCAAAATAACAAGGAAGAAAATTTTGGAATATGATATCAACATGAATGTGAATATCAAAATACTATATTATTTCCAAAAAATGGGAATATAATTTTGAGAGATACCAAAATAAATGTGGAAATAAAAATAACACGGAAGAAAATATTGGAATATGATATCAAAATGAATGTGAATATCAAAATACTATATTATTTTATGAGAAGAACTTTTTTTTTTTTTGAATTTTTTGGGTTTAGTAGCTCACTATATAAGGCCAAATTCCCAATGTTTTTGCTGAGGTTTTCTTGCGATAAAAGTCTTTTTTCATTGCTTTGATTCCAGAAAGAGGTTTATCTTTTGGATCACCAACTCCAGGCTACATCACGGTGAGAAATTTTGTTTTCTTCTACTATTCCCTTTGTTTTTTCTTGGGTTTTCTTGCGATAAAAGTCTTTATTGTTTCATTGATTTGATTCCAAAAACAGGTTTATTTTTTGGATCGTGTACCCCAGGCTACATCACGGTGAGAAACTCATCACTTTTGATCTATTGTTTGTAATACCACGATGTTTTTTTTTTCGATGTTCAATAATAAGTCGCAAATTGATCATGTGTATCAAACGGAATTTGAAGATCCTTTTGATTCCTTATATGAAACTAGCTATGGATATAGATCCAACGACTCCCGAGAAGGCAAGGGAGAACCGTATGAAGCATAAGGGCGTGATACTTGGGAGAAAAAATAAGAAAATATGTCGATTGCTCGAAAGTACGAATGCTAGTACATGCATATTTTAACGAATAGGATCACATGATAAGATCACGTTCCAGAACATTGTTTGATTTTATTTTATTGTAATTTTTAATGCCTACAGGAAGTTCACAGTAGATACCAGTGCCAGGACAACCAAGTTGTGAACCATAACAAGCTTGGGTGAATCGCCAGAAGCATAAAAGTATATTAATGGAAAGGAACTGCAAAATTTATTTCTCTATTTAATTCTTTTTGATGGAGTTGCATCTGTTGATGGCTATGAGTGAGTTGACAACTAATCTGTAAAATTTATATTTGTTGTTTTGTACTTAAGGGGTGGAGGAAAAGGGCATTAGAGGAAAGTGGTCTTGGATCCCAGAGTGGATCAATGGACATTGTTGAACATTCTACAGGTTAGTTAATATTTACTGAGACTGTACAATTTTTTTTTCCCTATTTTGTGGAGGTATTGTTAAATCAAATGTATATATTGAGCAGTAAAATTGATTTATGATTTGACGTGATCTGGTATAAATGATAGTATTGCATGTATTGGTATTGGATATGATGTTCTTAAGCCAGTAATTCAAGTATTTTTCATAATCCACGAGTTTTTTTTTCTCGCTCAAATTCTTCACTTTTACAAATCACTATTCTCTGTTTGTTTTTTTTTTTTTTTTTTTTTTTTTTTTTTTTTGTATGTATCTTTAGATCTACCATTTCTGGCATTGAGTTTTCCATGTTCAAGGGACACCATCAATGTAAGTGTAAGTTTTCAATATGTTTTTTTGTTTTTGTTTTGTGTATGTATCTCTACCATTTCTGGCCATGAGTTTTCCATGTACAAGGGACACTGTCAATGTAACAGTAGTTTTTAATATGTATTTCTTGATTTTGCGTACTGGACTCTGTATAAAAAGCATATTCGAGCAAAGGCTTGATCATTTTTTCCACGTTGCTTCTTTCTTCAACTATTTTGTTCTTCTTTGTTTTTATCTTACTGGTGGTGTTTTGGTGACTGATTTACTACTTTTGTTTGGTCTGCAGGAATCCTCAAAAAATGTAATCGATTGACACTAAATGCTAAAATATTTCTCTAGGCTAAGATTTTAACTTGTAAGTTTTTATTAAGTCTCTTTTGTTGTTTCTATATCTCATGTGCTCGATATTCATCTTCCGTGTTAGGGATTAAATTTTTTTTGGTCGGTAAATTTATGCAGTGATGAGTGATGGGAATTAAATCACATTTAAAGAAGTGAAAAGTGCACTCGAGAAAGTAAATGACATATTTTGTGAAATATAAAAAGATTAATTAATATGAACAAAAATCAAGTTTGTTAGACAAACTCGCCATGAATGGTAGCGATTGACCATGCCTTCACTTGATTCATCAAGAAGGACTTAAACAAAAAATTGTATCATATTTAGGTTTTGTTAAGTTATATCCAATTTTGGTGGTGTGTCAGTGTTGTATTACCTTTAGTGTAGGTATTATATTATAACATGAGTCATGACTATTTTGGTTACTGATTGTAGGTTATCTCAGTTTCACGTGATATGCCAGTTGGAGTTAAAAGATGAATCGGTTCTTAAGCACCCGTAGGCCGTACCTTCTCTTTTTTGAAAGATTTTATGTAAGTTACAAGGCGTGAGATGTACTAGAAAAAATAAGCCAAAAAAAAAAAAAACTTAAGGAAGACGTAATTTTTTTTCGTATAATACGGAAAAAGAAGTTAAGTGGTCCTATATGAAACGGAAAAAAACACTCAATATTATATTAACTATAAATAAGATACAATACAGTTCTAAACTACTCTGGTGACACCAATTAATACTTTCATAAACTTCATCCGCGAGAATGAAAAGAAAAATGGTGCAATGGGAGTCCCATTAATGATTAATGTGATCCATGCGCATTAAGGTATATAGAAGTAAAGGAGTAGTTGTTATATGACCGAGAATTTTCTTATTCTGGAATGTAACCCCATAGATATAGAGGTTAGAGTATGTCAAGAGTGGCCTCTAGAAAACGGGTAGAAGGCCCCAACCTGCAGTGAGGCAAAGCGGTTAGTTATTACTCCATGTAATGAAAAATGGACGATTTTCTACCGTTTCCTTAATACAATGTCGAAGGAAGTTAGGCCAAAATAACTTGCCCGTTTCTTGTGGTACTATTACGGACAGGTAAGATTAGCGGGAGAACTTGCTAGCTACTGGTCTCGAATGATCAATTTTCTACATGTAAGATAAAATTTAGATAACTTAAGAGGCTGTAAGATAACTTAGCCTAGGAAATCATAAATAAGAATTATGCGCACAAATGTACCCTCCAGGGAGGTACTGGGAAGAAAAACAAAAGTTGTCTGCTTGAAAAAACGCATATTATCCGACTACGAAGTTTTATCATTGGGTATTCTTATCACTAAAGTATTCTAGATAGCTTCTTGTTAATTCAGAACATGAGACGTTTAAATATCTCCAATCAATACCATGGTGCTAAGGATATCATAATTATGTTCAAGAATCGCTATTCCTTTAATTTAGCGGCACACTTACACGCACTTAATATATTTAAGATGTTCATCTTATAATTCTAGGTACATACGCATACATACATACATACACTTGCTAAATTTGTACAGTATATAATCACTTCATTCCTTTTTTTCTCTCTCTCACAAATGAAACATGCGTTCCTTCATAGAGTGCATATACTGAGATGAGCATAGTTTAATGAGTCACATGAAATCAGTACAAATATATAATTCATAGTTCACGAGTTTAACATATTCTCATGGGAGGATTTTTTTTTGTTGTTGTCTATAAAGGAATAAAAACATGCTAAAGAGGACACCAAGAAACTAGCAGAAAAGAAATCAATGCAACAGTTCTGAGAATGAATATTAGTGTTTTTTCTCTTGATTACATTTGTTTGCTTTGTTTTTTATTTTTTATTTTAAAAAAGCACTTTATAAGGCTTTTTATCTAATTTTATTTTTTAGACAATTTTAAGTAGCTAAGTTTGAAAGTATTTTTCACTGGGATAATGGATTTATCAAAATAATATATTATTGATAAAAGTCATGCAATGGTTTGTTAACTTTAGTTTGTGATTCTTTGACATAATTCAAATTTTATCATGTTACGTGAATCAAAAATCCAAATAAATAAAACCAAATATTATTATATAAATTATACGTATGATAATATATAATAATTATTTAACCTTGATAACAATTATTTAATTTTATAGTGCACCTTTATTTGAGCGACAAAGACAACATGAAGAAACTCCAAAATCCAGTTTGAACCGACATCACAGGCGGAGCAAATATAACTATTTGAATACTGATACATTCAGAGATAGGTGAATGTACTTCACAATTTCCCCATTAACATGCCATCAGAATTCACATTTGAATATTACAGTAATTGCCCTTAATTTTTCTGAAAGTGGATACACAAAGACCATTTTACCGAAACCGGTAGTTGACAACGTATGTCTTATAGATCGATTTATTAGCGACGAAGCATAATTTCATTTTAGAATTTATACTTAGGACCTTTATTTATTAGGAATACTTGTGTTTAGTTTACCTTTTACTTCTGTTTAGTTTACCGATAATAATTTTATTTTGTCTTTTGAGGTGGGATTTTGAGAGTTCAAAATTTAATTATTTACCTTTGAGCCTTGAACGAGCAACCAAATCCTTAAAATTATGGGAGCAACATAAACATACTTTCTTTTTTTTTGGAAATGTTTTACTTTCATATTGTTTAGGAATGAAATTTGCCAGTTTATAATATCAAGAAATTTTTTTATGAAATTTCTGTATTGTGAAATTTGGCTATGGGGCTTATTCATTATGAATCAATACGCAAGGGGCTGGTGGAGGTTCAATACGCCTATGTCCATTATGAATGTAAAGGGCTTATTCTATCGAAAATTCACCACGCCTGTGTCCATTATGAATAAGTCCATTTCCGAAAATCTGAGTCCGTGGGCACAAACCTAAGTCCGTTTCCGAAAATGGATTTAGATTAAAAACTATATATACCTGTAATAAACTAATAGACTGGAACCCTAATTTCATATTAGAAAACTAATAGAATAGCTTCTCCGTTGTTTTTTATCTTTTTTTCTTATAGTCGTGGGTAACACCTAAATTAATACTTTATTTTGATACTGATATGCAGAAAGAAGCATAAAATATGGCTAAAGAACAAGAAAATGCGAGCATAAACACAGTCGATGTAGCTTCTTTTCCGTATGCTACGGATTTTTTGAACACTTTGGAGTTCGACAATGTACCACGACATCTTATTAGACTCCAAAGAGGCATGATAATCGGGAATGAGAATGGTATGGTTTTATTCAACCAACCAAAACAAGTTTAATAATCGGGAATACAGCTAAGGATCCATCAAAACCATAGACGACAATGAATGTTTGCTATTTTCGATCAATTCTTTGTTGGTTGATGAATCAAAAATAATAAAATTTTATTACTATCAATATTTTTGGCCTTTTTTTGTTCATTTTTTTTTTCTTGCA
Source organism: Papaver armeniacum (assembly GCA_023531295.1). Classification (NCBI taxonomy): domain Eukaryota; kingdom Viridiplantae; phylum Streptophyta; class Magnoliopsida; order Ranunculales; family Papaveraceae; genus Papaver; species Papaver armeniacum. The sequence goes on along the minus strand of JAJJWW010000311.1, from coordinate 126,865 downwards.
CACTTTTTTGGGATTACTTTGGTTTTGTGATATAATCTCTATATAAAAAGAGCATTCAATATATTCCACAAGCAATAAACAGACCCGTGCATCGCACGGGTGACAATCTAGTTATGTGAATGGTATACACGATGTCCATTTAAACGGCTTGCATGATCTTTATTGTGGAAATTTCTGAGGAACCCAAGTTTGAACTCTCTCTCTTCTAGAAACCCATCAATAAGATGGTATATATGTGTTGCCCAAGATATAAGATCTACGGTTAAGATTACTAGTTATTGATTGAATTTATATTTTCGAATTTTCATCAGGACTAAATTACCCTTTATCCATTATCCATTACTAACGTATTTATTAAAAAAAATTAATTCCTGATGGTCAATTAATAGTAATAGATCATTATTATTACATGAAACTAGTTGGAAGCCTAACAAGCTAAGCTCCAACGACATACTACTACATTAATTGAACAGGTTGATGTGCTAGTCTACCAGCGGGCCTCATGGGAAACCTTGCCAAGGGGAGCCGAAATGGCGGGAGGGGGGGCGAGATTGTGTCACAAGGGGGGCAAATTAACACTACCTTCCATGCTAATTCCTGCAATATTGCACTTTTCATGCTTCAAAAATAAAATAAAATTGATTGCACTATTTATGGGCGGTATTTAAACGAAAAATCCACTGTCAACGAATTGATTCCATTATTTATGGGAAGATGCTGTATAAGTTGCGACTATTTAGGATCTCAATTGCATGGTTATTTAGTTTACAGAAATTTAGGTGGTATAATGTTTCGGCACATTAGTATTCTTGCTCCTCCTTCTTGATTGTATCGATGGGTCTAGATATTGAAGTCGCAATACGTAACCAAAGATTCGTGATCATGCTAAAGTAAATTAGTGTTACTGGGCTGTGATAATGGTACGTGAGTGATGTGGTATACGTAAGTTGTTTTATAGATTTTGGCTACAATCTCACAAGTTGAGTGATGTGGTATACGTAAGATGTTTTATAGAACTTGGCTAGAACCTCATAAGTTCTGGATCTCTCTCAATTTGGTAGCGTTTGTTTTTCTTAGATTGGAAAATAAACTAGTTCTTTCAAGTGTAGACTGGATTCAATGTGAAAACAATGGAGATTATATATAATTTCAATTCTCAATTTAACGTGAAAACAATGGTGGTGATAATTGCGATTATCACATAATTGTGAAAATTAAAATTTTCAATGGGTTGATAGTGATAGTTGAAATTTTTTTTCATTAGGCTTGTAGGATCACAATATCGCAGCGCACAGGGCTCGCGGGATCAATAAACGACGATGTCGCGAGGCAGTCGCAGATAGTTAAAATAAACGACGCAATGAATAACGACAAGTAAAACATAAAGAAGACATGAAACCTGGCGAGGGTTGAGGAGTGTCACGAGAATGAATGTTTGTGCATTTGCGACACTTCGCGGGACATTCCCGAAAATAAAGGATAGCATAGCTGTCATCCACTATGTATTACCCTATATAAAGGGCTAAACGAGTCTGTTGAAGGGGGGGATCCTTTTAGAATTGTTAAGCAAGTTAATAGGAGAGAGAAAGTTTAAGAGTGCTTTAATTTCTAAGTGTAACTCTATTTTCCTGTGTAAACATTTCATGGACTCAATCAATAAATATTCTTAATCTTACATCTTTCAATGGATTAATTAAGCAAAATTGAGTAAGGGGTGTAGTGTGGGATTTCCTGCTACTACATATGCGCTAGAAACAGGGATCGAGCAGAGATTGACGCAGAAATCGGAAAGAATTTGGATTAATAGAGAAAAGATTTGGAGCAATACTCAAGAATTCAGTGAAAAAGAAAAATGGCTAGAAGGAGAAACGTTCAAGGGCAACCAACGATTGTAAGAAGAAGTGGGAGACTTGCTGGAGAAAGGAGGAATGAAACAGGAGAATCATCAAGGATGAATATGAGAAATGATGAAGAAAATCAAAATCAGCCACCGAACTCCCCAGTAGCAAACGCAACAGTGGATTATGATAGAGTAAGTGTACATACTTGGAGATCTGATTCTGAAGACGAGAGGGAAGAAGAGCAGCCGCTGATAAACAAGGGACAAGGAGGAGGCGAGCAAAGAATGAATGGAGAAATAAATCCAGGAAACGAAGAAATTACAGCATTAGAGAGATTGAGACAAACAATACATGAAGAAAGGCGGCTAGAGGCAGAGGAACGAGCAAACTTGACAAGACAGAATCATGATTTGAGTATGGAAAATATGAGGTTGCAAAATAGGAGATCAAGAAGTAGCGTGAGATCAAGTTCAAGATCGAATAGGGAAGAAAGAAGGAGAGTTTTACCAACAGAAAGTACCGAGGAAGAAACACAAAATCCAAGTACAGAGCATGGCGAGAGAAGAGGGGAAATGGAAGATCGTTATATTCCTCAGCCCGAAAATCTTCAAAATGAGCGGAATAGGGAAAATCAAGGAAACATGCAACTCCAAGGGCCGAATGACCCAATTACTTGAAGGAGAATGATCTTGCACGGGAGAGAAGAATTGAGAAGAAACCGAGAGATCGAGGATGACATTGAGAGACACTACATTGAACAAGCGCGGCTAGCTCGCGAGAGAGAAAGGATAAGAGCAGAAATGGAAAATCAAGAGATGGAAGAGGCAATCCGGCAGAATAACCATGACAACCGTGAAAGAAGAAGGGAACAAAATCGTACCAATAGAAATATTAGTGAAGAATATGAGAGGGTGCAGATGAGAGCTGAGAGACAGCCAAGAAGAGAGAACAACCGATATAATGGTGTGCGAATCGACGAAAGAAACGAAGAAGAGCGTCGCAGGGAAAGAAGAGGAGAAAATAACGAGCAGGAAGGTCAAAATAGGCACGAGAGAAGAAGGAGAGAGGCAGAGCTAAAAAGACCAGTAGAACCAAATTCTGAGGCAAATGAACAAATCTTAAGAGAATTGGCTGAAATGAGAGGATTACTGAATAATAGAAGGGAATGAGGAAGGAAACAATTGGATGAAGCCATCGCAGAAGCTGCGAAGAATCCCTTCACGCTAGAAGTACAGATGGGAGGAATACCTCCTAAGTGCAATCTACCTGCATTAACCAACATCTTTGATGGGACAACCTGTGCGATACAACATATCAAGGCTTATATGAGATGCATGTTGCAGTGGGAGAATCATGACGCTATACTGTGCAAGTATTTCGCGTCAAGCTTAATAGGAGAAGCACTAAAATGGTTTGAAGGACTGCCAAGAAACACAATCACATCATTCAACCATTTACAAGCCACATTCCTAGGAGCATACATAAGTAACAACTCTTCGCGACTGTGTATTGAAGATGTATTCGGGTTGAAACAAAGAGTTGGCGAGAGTTTAAGGCAGTTGACAATAAGATGGAGGACCATGTGTAGCGAAATGGCAGGACGTGTTGAGGAAAGATACCTCATCCTCTCATTTGTGAATGCTCTCTTCGCGACCAACTTGTTATATATTCAAATTTTTAAAATCAAAAATACAATCACGATGGCAGAACTGCGAGAATTACAGGAAGAATATATTGCCTTAGAAGAAAGACAGAATGAAATGAATTCTTATCCAGTCGCGAACACAAGTTCTAATGCCGCGAACGCAAGCTTGTTGCCTCAATTCATAAATACAGGATGGCGAGCACTTCGCAAGGACAAGCAAGCAAGGAAAGCCGATGAGGACAAACAAAAGATAGTAGCCATGGGAAGCCACGATCAAGAAGAGTTTGAGCGAGAAAGGAACTACTACAACCGTAACAGACAATAATAAGATTCGAGAGGTTAGATCATGTGCAAGAAACTTATGGTGGACGAAGGCAAAATAACCGTGGAGGGCGAGAGAAGTCGCGAGAATAGTATGGGAAGAGATTAAGATGCCTCCACCGAATGCCGGTGTGGAAAAGATCTGGGAAGCTATACTTGTGATGGAAAATGTACCGGACCTTGGAACGTGGGAATGGAACCACCGCCAAAGCGATAGAAGTCATGAGTTTTGCTCTTACCATCGATTCCATGGGCATCAAACAAACGATTGTAGAAACATAAAGAGAATTATTCTCGGGATGATTGATCGGGGGAAGTCTGAATCACTTTCTAAAGGGAGAAGAAACAGGACGAGACATTACCACCACCACCGAGAGATGCACGGAAAATTAAGTGTCAGCGAAAGGAAAGGAAACATTTGTGATAGAAATCGGGACAAAAGCTAAAAATTTGAATTGCAACTCTATCGTTCACTCCTATCGCACAATCGAAGATTTTCATGACAACGTGCTCAGTAGAGAGTCTTCGCGAGAGATGCTAACGATAAAGAAATAATGAGTCCGCGAGAACGACGATTAGAAAAGTGGCGGTGAAAGACTATTTCTTTCTCTGCAGATGAAGTGCCAAAAGGAAGAGAAACACATGATAGCCCGTTGGTTGTGAAACTAGAGATTAACCCAAAACCGGTTGATGGAGAAGATGATGAAGCGAAAGCTTGCTGGGCAATCAACCGAATCCTAATTGATACCGAAGTTCAGTGAATATTCTTTTTTACCATACTTATAAGACGATGGGAGGAAAGGATGAGGATTTGATTCCCTCAACATACAAAATATATGGCTTTAATGGCACTGCAAACAAGCTAAAGGGAGAGGCTCACATGAGAATACCTCTACAAGGATTATCAACTGATGTTTTATTCTGTGTGGTTGACGTGGAGTCTCCGTATAATGCGTTGATTGGGAGACCATGGCTTCATGAAATCTTGGGAGTCGCATCAACATATCATCAATGTATAAAATTTCCACATCCAAACGGCATTGGTATTATACAGGGAGATTGGAAGGAGTCGCAGCAATGTCATGAGGTCGATGTAGAAAGCTGCGAAGAAAGAAATGCCAAAAGAAAGGGTTGGAAGCAACATGTGAGAGATGAACAGAGAAAGGAAAAACTGATGGTAGATGCTATAGAAGTGAGGACTGAACATGCCTCGCGAGGTGAATGCCTAGAGACAGGCGAATATTATGATAACAAAGAGGCGAAGAGTATGAGGAATAAAAGGCATAAGAAATGAATAATCAACACAAACAGGAGAAAAGGTAGCAGTTGAAGTAAGGATGTGCGAGAATCTCGCAGTCAAGAGTATATGAGAATTCGGTTAAGAAAGAAAAATGAAGATACAACAAATGAAATGGAATTATGCGAATGCTTTCCAAACAAATATCAACAAATAATGAAATATGAATGATTGAATGATTTAACAAAGATGAATGCGAAAAAGAATGGGACGAACCTTTATGGCGTGCACCCTAGTTCGCGAATAACATTTCGTAAGAGGAAAATGTAAGACCTAAAGTGCGTCATATAAGGGGGTATCTCTCGCCATGGTTCAGGGGGAAGGTTACACCGCTCCTGAAGCCTGAACCATGAAAATTTGGGGCCCATGAAAGCCTATCCGGGAGAGGTACCTTGGATTCCCAACTATATATGTAGGTTATACCGGCTGGTTGGGCGACCGAGGGTCTCTTCCAAGGAGTCGATGTATGCTCAAGGCGTCGAGGTACACGGTTGAGCCGAGTGCCCGGATGGATGAACCTACCCCGGCCATTCTTGGCAAGTCTTGGCATGCGTTGCACTCGCCCGAAGAAAACTCCACTTAGGGTGCAGCCTCGTAACCATAAACCCTATAGGTATAAGGGATAAGAGGCTGCGAAAACAACTGGTTGTTGTTAAGACCGGATGGGAGGAGCTAGTCTTGTATGGCCGATGTTTCGCCTCCTTGAAGGGGCAACCGAGGAGATGATAAGGGCGATGCTTTCCATTAGGGGAAGTGTCAAAACAGACGCAAATGTCATAAGGCTATGTTTTCGCAAGAGAATTTAGGCTCGTCATATTTGTGCAATGATCCTGCAGAGGCAATAATACTAACGCGAGGGTAAGGCGAGATCAATGGGTCTTTACACGAAAGTGTACGGACGTCTGCGATTTCGTCGCACGACGGCAATGTCATGGGGATTTATGTTCGCAAGGATATCTAGGCCTGTCATATTGTCGCAACTAAAACATCCTGCTGAGAGGCAAAAATACTTGGAAAATGATAAGGCAAGATCAATGGGTCTTTACATGCAAGTGTAAAGACGTCCTGCGATTTTGTCGCGATAAAAGGTGGCAGGGAAAGACCTCTAATTAGGGAGGTCTAACTTGGAAGACCACACAAAAATAATAAGACAAGGTCAATGGGCCAATGCATGAAAATGTAAAGGCGGCCTGCGACCTTGTCGCAACAAGAAATGAGAAAATAAAGATTACCGAAATAATAAGTGGGATTCTTAACTTATGAAGATACTCACGACCTCGTCGCGACGATACATTTAAATAACAATAAAATTACTATCCAACAAAATACATGATGACCACTAAAATCTTCCATCCAAGATAAATAACAGAGGCAAGTATGGGAATGGAAAGGATGAAATATTGTTATTCATCTTCCGATGCAAGAGTTATACATCAATAATGCTAGTTGATTATATTACAAGGAAGAACTCACCGAAAAGGGGAGTGAAGATTGAATTTATGGACTACAGACCAAGAAGTACACTACAATAAATAGATACAGAAATGTACAGATATTACAGTCAGCGAAAGAAAACAAAAAGAATTATCTCTTTGGTGATTCTTCTCCTTCTTCGATTCTTCATCCTATTATTCTCATCGCCAATTTTCTTCTTCGCCAGCCTCACTATCGAAACATCCGAGACCGGCATTCTCGGAACCTTTTGAAGAAGCCAGGGATATGAATGCAGAGGGATATTGTGGTCCTTACAAACATACTCCATGGCTCCATTGCGAAAACGAACAGCATCATTATTAAAGTTCTCCACTGTCGTTAGAAATTGTTTCTTCAACTTGGAATATTTATTGTCGTGAAGGGATAGATTCTGTGCGAGCTGCTCTTTTTCAGATTCAAGCTCTCTAATTCTAACCTGAAGCCTCTTCTCAGATTCTGCAAATAAATAGCAACAAGTTAATAATTTACAAGCAATACTACAGAAGTAAGAAGCAGCAAGGTATAATAAGCAACCTTCTCTGTCAGATATCATATCCTTAACCAAGGAAGTATGCTCGGCGTGAAGACTAACATCAACACCTAGGTTATTTCTGGCATTATCTAAAACTCTCGCAGCCCAGGCGAATTCATCGTCACTATTTATAACAAGGAGTGAACGAATTTGGTCTTCTCGCTCACTAAGCAAGGAATTCTGGCGAAGCAATTCATCTCGCTCAATTTGTAGTTCAAGAAGAGATTTTTGAAATGTTACTAGTGCTTGTGCACCATTGTTAGCAATGCGATCTTTGTCATCTATATGGTCACTAATTTTCTTCCTCAAAATCTTGGTTTCTTTATGAGACTCGAGAAACATTTGTTTAAATTGGTTGGCAGCACTTAAACCAGATCTATGTTCAATTTCTAAAAGGCGATACTTGGTCTGGAGTTCACTTAATGAAAGGGAGTTAATTTTGTTTGATGAACTACTTAAAGAGTTGTTGAGATGAGCGAGAAGAAGGTTATTATCCATAGGTTCAGGGAATGTATGTAGAAGAATAGCCTCATCGGAGAGATTATATACATCTGCGAAAGTAATAAGTTAGGTAACAATATGCGACCGATAAAATATAAATAATAAAAGGAAGTAAAATTTTATACCATAAAGTTGCTGATTAGCGTTCTGAAGAGTGGACACCCTATCCCTTTGGGAGTCAAGTTCGGTATTTAACTTTTGAATTCTCTCGTCTTTATCGCGAGATGACGCAGCCTTCAATTTCTAATTCTCGAATCTTCTTGTTCGATTCGAATTCTTCTTTTCAAGATTGTTGCGTCTTCTCTCGAGATCCGAGGCAACTACAAAAGAAGTTCTTCCAACCTATGAAGGAAGATAGAAAAATTATTAGTATATATATATATACTTAAAAACTTAAAATTAACAGGAAATATGTCTCCGCATGCATACCAAAGACCCAAGTGCGTTCAAGAAGTCAGGAGACACGATTCTAGAGGCTCCATTGAAAGAATCATTGCCCTCTAGTAAGGTAGCATTACACACATTTGCGAGAGTCCCGCAAAGGGAAGCTAGGGGAGCATCTCCCATTCCTTGGAAAGAGTCTGAGAAGATGCTAGATAACCGATCCATAGAAGAACCGGCCAGTGGAGTCTCTTTAGCAAGAGAGAGATTCGAATCATGGTCATCTTCATCAGAAGATTCGGAGTTTGAGTTAAGGCGAGAAGAAGATTGAATCTTTCGCTTCTTAGTTAATGGAGCAGAAGATTTATTTTTGCGAACGACGGTTTTGCCGTACTTTTAATCTTCGCAGCTCTGACTTCTTCAACTCCAACCTTCGCATACGGTTAAAGATAAGAAACAGAGGCAACAATATTGTTTTAAATGACAAAGGGAATGTTTTCTTACTTCACCCGTAAGCGATCGAAGTATCGTCAGAGTACTCTCCAACGGATTATCTTTGTAGCTTCTTCTCAATTTGGCGATCTGAAAAGTTTCACAAACTCAGCAAATATAAAAAGAAAGTCGCAAAGGCAAGATTTGAAGAGGGAAACATACCTCTTTTGCCTTATCAGGCCATTTGAATTCCCAAGGATGATATCCTGCGAGACTCGCATGAAGAATATGCGAGCCCGCGATATAAGGGCCATTTAGAATCAAGGGTACAACCCACCACTTCTCATCTTTGGAGTGGCGAGGAGTAGTATTATTGCCCGGGTGCCAGTCGATATCTTGCATGAGCAATTTATCCTCAGGGACATTATCCTTCTTTTTCGTGCGAATGCCCAAATGAGATTTCGCATTCCTCATCTTTATCACTTGAATAATTTTCAAAAAAGTTCTCTACAAAGTACTTCTCAAAGACTATTTCCAAGTCTCAAAATCGGGGTGTCTAACAAGAGTAGGGTATAAAGATCCTTTGCAGTATACGATTCGCGAACTCAAGCATTAGGCGAATGCAATCGCCACTCAATTGATAAACAGCCCGAGAGAATTTTTCATGGGCTAAGATTTCATAAAATAAAGGTATCTCTGGATCGTATAAGGGAATGGGAAGTCCCGCGAGAAGCTGACCTAGCGAGACTATAATCTTTTGATCATCACATTGATGATCAGAAAATAACTTTGCAGAAAGAATAGATGAAGATTCTTGATCGGGAATGGTTGATAGAGTGAAACCCTTCTCAAGCAACTTCTGTTGAACTTCCTCAAAAGAAGCTTTATATGCACGACTAATGAAAGCCATTGTCAGTATGGGAATGGATGGGAGGTTGGAGATTAGGATCAGTGTTAGAAAAGACGAAGAAAAGATTTGCAGTAGCAGAAGCGCAAATTGCGGAAGAAGAGAATCAAAGAGAAGTTGCAGAGAGAAACTAAAGAATGAAAAGGAGAGGAAAAGAAAACTATATATAGGGAAAAAGATCCTCGAGAAAAACGAGGTCATTTAATGCGAGAAGAGACATGAACGGTCAAGAATAAACGGTTGAAAGAGACGTGTCAAGAAAAGACATTAATAATCAAAATCCGTGTAAAAGTACAAAATCGAAACAGAGATAAAGATAAGCGATCGCAAAGAAATCAAAAGAATCACTCTCATGATACTCTTCCCTTCGCGTTATCAGCACAATGAGGAGAGACAGAGACGACACTTCGTATATATCTCAAAGAAGCTTCTAACTTCGCAAAAGAATAGAGGCAAGTACGTACTTTTCAAGTACAGTATTCTTCCCGCTCGTTCCATCATCAAAGAAAGACCAAAGATTACTACAACAACGATTTTTCCTTAAAGATCGCTCTTCAAGCAATATTCAAGGAAAAAGAGGCAAGATGTAGGATCACAATATCGCAGCGCACAGGGCTCGCGGGATCAATAAACGACGATGTCGCGAGGCAGTCGCAGATAGTTAAAATAAACGACGCAATGAATAACGACAAGTAAAACATAAAGAAGACATGAAACCCGGCGAGGTTGAGGAGTGTCGCGAGAATGAATGTTTGTGCATTTGCGACACTTCGCGGGACATTCCCTTTAAATAAAGGATAGCATAGTTGGCTATCCACTATGTATTACCCTATATAAAGGGCTAAACGAGTCTGTTGAAGGGTGGGGGATCCTTTGAGAATTGTTAAGCAAGTTAATAGGAGAGAGAAAGTTTAAGAGTGCTTTAATTTCTAAGTGTAACTCTATTTTCCTGTGTAAACATTTCATGGACTCAATCAATAAATATTCTTAATCTTACATCTTTCAATGGATTAATTAAGCAAAATTGAGTAAGGGGTGTAGTGTGGGATTTCCTGCTACTACAAGGCTGGTGGTGGTAAATCGCTATTATCACACAATTGTGAAAATTAAAATTTTCAATGGGTCGGTAGTGATAATTGCAATTTTTTCAAAGCATAATTGGTTGCAAAACGATAAAATTACAATGTGAAAAATGGAATTGTTAGTATGATAATTGCGATTTCATGGAACTTTCACTTATTTTTTTTTTTTTTTTTTTTTCTGATGATATAACATTTTTGAGTGATAATTTGGGTTTCAAAAAGCGAAAATATATTTTAAAAAAAGTAAAATAACTAAAAATAGGAAACTAGATTTTTATGGAGATTTTTTTGGGATTATCTTTATCACATTAATTAGAATAGATTTTTAGAGAAAATATTCCACGTTTTTTTAGTTAAGATTCGTTTGTAGCCAAATTTGTGGAACAAACTCTAAAATTTAGGGATTATTCTCAATTTTGGATATTTTGACTTTTTAAATCTTTAAAAAAGTTTAAACTTCGGAATTATTTTTGCTAATTTATATAAAGGTTGTTTATGTAATCTTAGTAATAATTTAACTAATTATGGGCTCTACCTATCAAATATCTTAATGGTGGGTTTTTCAAATATAAAAAAACGAAAATGGGGTAGAAATAATTTTCCCCGATCTTTATTCATTCATTTCTTATTTGATAGAACACCGTGACTGACATTGAAAACGTAGATATAGGCGTCGTATATACTGCAACAGTACTACACACAAGAGTCACAACTGATTAGAAAATAAACATGCTTGCCTATATACACGTACATACACCCAATAACCAATACGTACACCCAACATCGTATATAATATAGATGGCATCAACCATTTATTCAGAATCGCATAGGTGCTTGTTCATGTCTTCAATGGCCTGATGGCAGAAAAGTACATAAGCAAATGGAGTTGGAGAATCCTTGTTGATTTTCTCATACACAATTGACCGTTTCACAATGCATCCATTTCCATTTGGCTTTGGATTGACTTCAATTATCGAATCAAACTTCTTGTAATCCTTCATCAAGTCTCCTTCAAATATACGGTGATGCAACGTCCTTGTTTCATCATTATATGTTGTTTCCTCTACTGAGCGAATCATCTTACCCTCTGCATGCATGAAAGCAAACATTTTAATCCGAAGTTTCAAAGTGTAAGCTAAATCTGATTCACGAGCGCGAAATATTATTTGCGGAGATCCATAAATTAATATGATGAATTACAATAGTGTGTTTGTACATACGTACCAAGGATAAAATTCCATTCCTTGATGCAACCAGAACGACTTGCATCTCCATGAATAAGTTTGATGCCAGTACAAAGATGAGGTATTGCGTTTTGTACATCTTCTAGGCGCTTATAAATTTTGTAATATTTATCAGCATCGCAATCGACCTCCAGTTCAGTTACAAGTTTCCCAACTAGACCTGAAACACCATCACAAGCCATTAACAGTCGAAGATTGTTGTCCTAGATATGCACAAAAGTATACGGAGCTATGGAAGACTAGAGCAACTGATACTGAGTACATGTTGTTTGAACGAGTTTATATTGAAAAAGAAAAAAATTACGAAAAATGGGTCATTTGTCCAAAAATTTTTAAAACATGGTTCAAATAGACGAATAAAAATTATTATGGGTGAAGCTAACCACTAAAAAATAGCAAGAATGGCCTGGATTCATCCCGACTTAAACTTAAAAAATAGTAAGTTTGAAACTGGATGCATCTTGATGTAAATTAAAAATAACAAAAAGTATTTGAAAATAGGTAGGATGAAATTGTTTACATCCTCGCCTATTTTTACTGATTTTCATTTAAACAAGATCAAAATCTAAATGTCCTTTTTCACCCAAAATTGTTGATTTTGATCTTTTTAACCAATTTTGTGAAAAACTTAACAATTCATGGGTGACATTAGGAGCTGCACATGTCTACCTTTTCTTTTGCTTGACTTGTCATGTTCAATCCACCGACAGATAGATTGTATATATCTGACTGAGCTATTAGGAAGTCGGCAATACAACATATGTAACATTCGATCTTTAGCCTTATAACAAGTGGTTGGAGTGAATTAATTCGAGACACCAATAAATGATGAAATAAAGGGTCAGAACTCAGAAATAGCAAACTACAGGACCATATACATTTTTAAGGTCGATTAAGAATAGGAATTTAAGACCACACATGCCACTCTTATCTTTAAGATCCTTTGATTAAGAATGCGACAGTGCCAGACTGTCCATGGTTGGAGTTATTGGCTGAATGTGATATGAAAATAACTTTTTAAATTAAGTTTCATCGAAAAGGAATCTTGAATTTTGGTTCATCCATTTAGATATGCCAAACTCAAATTTCAATACGGCATTTTCCACATTTTTTTTTGTTTGTTTGTTTTGAAGCAGGCATTTTCCGCATACACAAAATTGGTTAAAACGACCAAAATCAAAATTTCCTGGGTGAAAAGGACAGTTAGATTTTGATACTGTTTAAATGGACAAAAATTTAAAAATAGGCAGGATGTAACCAGTTTCATCCTGCCCATTTTCAAATATTTTTCTTATTTTTAATTTACACGAGGATGCATCCAGGTTCATCCTCGCTTATTTTTTAAGTTTAAGCCAGGATGAATCCGGTTTAATCATTCTATATTTTTTTGTGTCCATTTCACCCATAAAATTTTTACTCGTCCATTTGAACCGTGTTTTAATTTTTTTTGGACAAATGACCCATTTTCCGTTCCACATATACATATATACTCTCATTCCTAGTTAGCAATTCGGCAAGCGGCAAAAATTCGGATCGGCAACAATGCGCTCATTAATCGGCTGGACGAAATATTAGTTCGGTCAAATATGCGGTCCATAATTCGTGATTCGGGAAAAATGCGGAAATGCGTATATTCGTGTATAATGCGTTTAACATATCTCAATTCGGCACGTAAAATTCGGCATATATTTTACTATAAAAATATAGGGGAAACATATCTCTAGCCCGTTTTTCAAATATTATATATATAAAACCCACCATTAAGATGTTCTATATATAGAACCCGTAACTACTAATATTATTATTACTTTACAAAATTAACCTTTTGCTTTAAATATGGAGTTAATTTCCGAGTGTGACTTTGTGCACTCCCTATTTAACCGGGGTGCACATTCCTCCTCCGCTTATTGGTCTTCTCATTAACTGAGTTTTTGCCTTTTATTCATATTTTTGTTATAGAATTAAAATTAACTAAAAACTAAATGGTTTTCCCTATTTACCACCCATGATTTTCCTATTTCCCACCCATAATGTTAAAACCAAAGATAATGTGACTACACCTAGTACGGGTAAACAAAACCCACTTCCACGCAAGAACCAAACCACCATCACTGTATTAGCCTATGTAGGTGTTAATAGCAAAAAGTAATCAAATTATGGGCGAATGACTTTTAAGCTTAATTCTCTCGACCTACTTTTGAATCGTTAAAGCGTAAAATCAACAATCAATCACAAAAGATCAAGAAGAGTTCCTATAGGGATTATGTACGGCATAAAAATTAATTGATTATTATCTGATATTGAACTAGCTAGTCTTAAGGATTCAATGGTATGTATATCATCATAGGATTATTCAACTTTGGCGATGATTACTACTACAATTATAAGCTTCATTTATTTGAAACCCTAACTTATAACACAAACAGACTCCTCCTTGCCGTTGATGATGATTAGAAGAAACCTATAGCTGTTGGTGGTAAGAAAATATCTCCAAAAATGGTTTTGATTCAGCTCTATTTGTTAATGGTGATAGAGTCTGATGATGAAATGGAAGACTTATCAAAAGATCAAGATTACTCCTTCATCGTCATCATGAAATTCTTTTTTGGTGTTTGATGACCATTATCTTCTTCAACAGTTGTACCAGTACCAAGTAACTGTATGAATATGATGGTGGTGGTAGTAAACAAAACGATCGATGGTGGGGTGGCGGCAATTTTGGTTAGGGTTGAGATTTGGATTTGACAGTGGCTAATAGAAGTGACGATTTTGATGAGTAGGGATTATGATGATAGTGGGTGTTGTTTGCCCACATTAAAAATAGTTATATTAATTTTGGTTTTTACATATGGGTGAGAAATAGGAAAAGCATGGGTGGTAAATAGGGAAAACCAATCTAAATTTTGTTTCGGGAATTGGATAAAGCAAAGTAAACATAAAACAGTTTTCTCGAACCTCGGTTCATCTCTTGTACTCAAGTCTGCGTCCAATTCCTCTCTCTCCAAACCCTATCTAAGAACTGCATCCCTATGTTCTAAATCTAACTATAACACAGTATTCTTAAAAAAAAAAAAAAATTCAGACTTGGACATATTTTAACAAATCACTGCTTAATACTGAAAATATTAGTTAGAGGTACTATAGTTGATTAATGTTTAGATTATCATGAAAACTGGATTTCGTGCTACAACAATTAGCAAAAAAAGTGCTATAACAATTAGAAGATTTGAAGATAAGGCCTTCTTGCACGGGGTTTAAGGCTAGATAGCAGCACGGTGCATGGAGAGGGAGAGGTGAAGGTTATTTTCAATCACATTTAAAAGAGTGTGACTCAGTAATTTATCTTGAAGGTGGTGGGTCTTTAAATCATACTTTAGTTTGGCGGAACAAAATTACCACCGGAAACTTATGATTGATAATTAATGTATTGATCTAATTGATGATCAACAAAATATCAGAAGAAGGAAAAAAGATATCAAAATAATGTTGAGGCTTATCATACTTCTGAAGATCTTGTGTAGATTTAGTTTTAGATGCATTAGCAAAGAAGATGGGTAAAATAGCATTTAATGTGCATTGAAGTTCGTAATTTAATTAAAAACGAGTTCGTAATCTATCTATCTAATCTAACAATATGATAATTGAAACTCAATACTCAATCCTCATTCATTCTGACCCCACTTTTTGCTGATGTGGATTGTCATGGTGAGAGTATCCCAAAATAAAGTTCTCACATTCATTGTGACCCCACAGAAGTAAATTTCAACATTTTTTTACAGCCCATATACACCTCCAACTTACCCACTTTCAATCTTCCATCAAAACTAACCCCACTTACTCGACCACTACGACCAACTTGCCCACTCCGCCAATCCATTCCCGTGTGTTACTTCATCTGTTCTCTTCTTCAATCTCCGTTGCACATGGGAAGGTACAGATTCCTTCATTCGTCAACTCATTAACAAATCAACATGAAGATCTTTGTGATGACCCTGAATGTGGTTCTCAACAGGGCCGGCCCTGACATCCAAGCTGCCCGAAGCACACACCAAAAAAATTGCCCCCTAGCCACTCGACCAAGTCAATGCACTTTGACCACGAGTGG
Organism: Papaver armeniacum; assembly: GCA_023531295.1. Classification (NCBI taxonomy): domain Eukaryota; kingdom Viridiplantae; phylum Streptophyta; class Magnoliopsida; order Ranunculales; family Papaveraceae; genus Papaver; species Papaver armeniacum. Next base: position 111,104 of record JAJJWW010000311.1, on the reverse strand, counting down.
AAAAATATCTGCCTCAAATTTATTTATATGTTCATGTATTTCCCGATACAGTGGCGCACTATGCAATACTTTTTAGTGTAATTATGAGAAATGATATTACTTGACCCGTACACATGATATTTTGCTTTATCATAAATACGTAGAGTGTATAAGAAAACTGAAGCGGTAAAAATAAAAAGAAATTGTTTTTGTGTACGTTCAAAATGAAAATGACGATTTGCCAAAATTTGGCAGAAAGTGTAAGACTTTCATAACTTGTTTCGTTAACACGTTGCCACTTCCAAAATATTGAACGGTTTTGATCTAAACAACCAACGACGGTCCCGCCATAAATCCCTCCATGAGATTCTTCATTCTTTGTTTTGCTGCCCTTGTAAGTTGTACTAATAGACATATTGCGAACCGTATTGTTGACATTTTCATTCAGAACAGACAAAAAAAAAAATTTGTTTTTGATGCCCCTAAAATTTTGCTGCCCAAAGCACAGCTTTGGGTGCTTTGCCTCAGGGCCGGCACTGGTTCTCAATAGTGAAACCATCGACATTGTTCATGATAAAATTTAGGTAAAAATTGTTTTTTTTTTTTTCCTTTTTTTTTTTTTTTGGTTGTTGATTTCGGTTTTCTAGAGCAAATTTGGTTGAACTTATTACGGGTATTTGTTTTTCAATTTTTTAATTATAATGATCAAAAACAAGTAGTATCTGATGATTATCGCAAGTGCCTCACTTACTTGAACTCGCAAAATTAGATGAAATTTTTCTTGATGGGAGTATAACTAGAGGTGTAAATTGGGACGGGCTAGCACGTTTATGGCACAACACAACACGTTAAAATTAGAGCACAGCACGGCACAACACGTGACCGGCCCAGCAAGGGCACAACACGTTTGTTTAATGTGCTGTGATGTGCCAGACAAAATAGGCACACGTCCCAGCACAACACGCGGCACGTGTTAGCACACGGCCCAGCACAACACAACACGCGAAGAAAGCACGCCACGTCATGCGTAAGATACTACACAATACATCACATTTGATGCATATTTCACAAAAAAATCATTGTTTTAGCCAATTTCTGACATTTTATCTTCTATATGCTAATTTATTTCTATAATAATTCATGTACTAACTAAAATATCTCAAAAATATTTATTTTGGAGAACATCAAATAAGTGTGCTAGCACAAAGACAACACTAAGACAACACGTTTATTTTTCTCAAGCACAAGACAAAGACGGCACGTCATTTAGCACAAAGACAAAGACAACACGTTTGAATCTCGCGGCATTGACCCGACCCAAAGACGCTAAGCACGTGACTTCGTGGGCTGGTCAGTATCTTGGCCTACACGTTTACACCTCTAAGTATAACCATGATGAATTAATAACTTATTTGGGTTAATTAGATGAAATTCAAATACAATCTTTCAATCGTCAAAATTGATAAAAATGATTTTGTTGACAGAACAACCAGAATCCCAAGGCGGTGTGGCTAAGAAGGAAAGTTACATGTATGGTGCGACTTCAAATACTGTTGCTCATACTTTCACATACGGAGAGGCGGGAGCTAGCTGTTGCCACAAATAAGTTCAAGGAAGAGTATGCTTTTGGTGAATGAGGATTTGGACATCTGTATAAAAGTTATCTTGGAAGCACTGGTCAGGTCAGTTGCGTTCACAATTTTTGATTAAATGTGATTTTACGGACCATGAATGATCTGTGAATTTCCTAGATTGTATTCCAGTATTACCTTAGTCTTATATCAATTGCTTTACGTATGACTCAGTGTGCATGTAGTGTATTTATTCTATTCGTGGGCTGCAAATTACGCCTATTGATTTGATGACTCTAATTATTACACGAAGGAGTCAAGGACCTCTCAATTATATAAAGAGAAGGGATGTGATGATTCATTTGCATTGACAAGTCAGGTGCTTAAATATAATATCATATGTCTCATCTTAAACTTAGGCAATTCAATTAGATTGTTTTGGAAATGAAAGGTAAATGAAGTATAATAACTAACTGGCACACAGAAGATTTGCAAGAGAAGCCTGGATTCTTCGCAACAATCAATGTTTATTGGCAAAGCGGAATAACAACTCATTTTTGGGATATTTTGATTTTGGCTCTCAACTTCGTGACCAGTGTTGCATTTGGTCATATATGCAGATTATTCAACGACGCGGATGAACTAAGGAGAATGATACCTCTAAGAATTCCCTTAGAGCAACTGCAGTGGGCGACTAAACCCATTTATTTGGTCTCTGAACCAGGCGTAGCGGGACGGACCATCGACCAAATCCCAGACTAAATCAACAGTGGACGATTATATTTGGTCGGGGACCAAAGACTAAACCCAAATATAGTCGAGCGTTGATATAATGTTCGCCCCAAAACCAAGCGGGTTTATAATGTACGCCCCACACCAGACGAACGTATACTCAACGCCCCACACCAGGCGTGGTTTATACCTCCGCCCCTTCTTTTTTTTTTTTTTTTTTTTTTTTTGATTTTGAATGGGGCGTGGTTTATACCACCGCCCCATGAAGATTTTTAAATTTTTTTAATGGGGCGTTGAGTTTACCTCCGCCCCATTGTTTTTTTTTTTTTTCTTTGAATTTTAGAAATCTCCCCACACCCCAAAGCGAACGTATAATCCACGCCCCACCACCAGTGAACGTATACTTCACGCCCCACACCAGTGAACGTATACTCTACGCTCCACCAAATTTAGTCTTCCACCCGTAGCGTCACACACCAGACTAAACCCAAATTTTGGTCTTTTTTTTCCCTCTTTGGTCTTTGGTTATACTCGCACCACTGCAGTCGCTCTTAGGGACAAGAAACTGTTGTGATATAGAAGACAAATAACAGAGATACAAAATAGGGGAAGAAGAGGAGAGAGATTCTTATCAATATGTGTAGAATTACAATGGGTTAAGCCTCTTTTCATATAGGTAGAAGACTTGGTTCCCAAGATATGTAAACCCTAATCTTAGACACGAAGGGCATCTTAGTAAATAGATATTTGGTTTATAACACTCCCCCTGATGACCACTATGGCTAAGTCATTACAAAAATACCAGGAAAACTCAAAAGAGAAAAACCTGAAATTGCATGAGCATGTAAAGAATCGACAGGTGTTGGACACGCATATGTTGCCTCATTAAAACCTTGACAAGGAAAACCAGTGGGACAAAACCTTGACGAAGGTAAAAGAGTATAATTCGATAAGTCCTAAGAAATGCACCTTTGGTGATGGCGCCGCTCCCCCTGATGAGTACTTCAGTTAAATCTTGGATTGCAAATCTCTGAGTCGTGACTTCCCAATTTGATGAACAGATTTCTTGAATGCAGAAGATTCTTCTTCTTTCGTCAACAAAATTGCTACTTGATGAAGTCTTTTTGTGTTAGTCTTCTAGTAGTAGTTTTCTCGAGTCTCTATGCTTCTTTAAAAACATTGATGACTTGTGTCTTGGGTTGCTAGATTCTCGGAGATGATTTGCAGAAATAGTTGATGTAGTTTCTTCAATAAAGTGCAAGATACCTTATCATACGGGAACAAAAATCGTATTTGTGAGAATGAAATCCAAATTCTTAGGAGATGATTAAGTTGATTTGGTTTAATCAAATGTGGGCATCCACTAAACAACCAAAATTGATACGACTCCCCCTTGGATGACCATCATGTTGAATCACTAAAACCTTGCCAATAAAACCCAATAGGGAAAATTTTGGACGAAGGAAAAAGAGCACAATATCAACATTTTAAATGAAAATCAAATGTCAACAAGAAGTTGCCTCGTTAAAACCTTGTCAAGAAAACCACATGGGACAAAACTTGAACGAAGGAAAAAGAGTACAACTTTTGACGTAAATATTGATGCTAACCCAACTATATGAGTTTTACAGAAGACAAGCATCAAAAAATAACTCTAGTCCATCTTGAATAAGAGTTTAAGCTAGCATAATTCTAACTGCAGATTTAAGGGGAAAAAAATAGAACATATGCAGCTAAAGCGTGGATTTTTGTGTTTTTATGGACTCCTTAAGAGACCTATATATAAAGCTGATATCATCAACTAATTAATCCGGATTTTCAGTTTGGTACCAAACTTCTAAAAACACATACAGGATTGTTAAACCTGACATAATCGAGTCAAGTGGCTGCCTGAATATAATTTGAATCCTCCAAAGAATAAAAATTTGAATATGTTCTCCAAGAAAATCACTTGTGTGAATGCAATAAGAGTCCTTCAAGACTACCAAGCAAAATAATGCATCATATAGGAAGAACGATATATTATTGAACCAATCCTCGGGTTTGAACTTATAAACCTCAATCGCTCTTAAAACGACTTATTTCTCTTAATACACAATACGACTACACCAACCTTTAATTAATAGGCTTGGCAATTTAAATTGTTAAGTCTTGGATCCAAAATCACGTTAATCAAGAATTTAATCCAATCTAATTTGGAATATATGCCAACCAATCACATTGTCGATATTCCTCTGCAGAGGGGTTAACAACCACAATCTTTATTATTTTAGTAGCTACTGTAATATTCGTCAAAAAAAAAAAAAATTAGCTTACTACGAGCTCACACAATTCCCAAATGTATGCATACTTTAAAATTTTCAAAATTTACTGGTACCAGCACCCGCGGGCATTATAATCTCCTCGTTTTCATGTGAGAAGATATTATTATATTTGAGAATGTGATTTTGGTATACTCAATTGGAGCACTACCTGTAGCCTTTTATAGAACGCTATTTGCTAGATGTGACTGGATTTCCTCTTAAGAGGCAAAGCTTAAATAAAAGCAAAATGAGAATAATTTCACGCCAATTATATAATGACAGCCTTAATCGATTTGAGTGATGGGAGAGAAATTAATATAACTTTTAAGTTAATGAACACCAACCTCCGGTAGTGTATGGTCTCCCCCCTGGTTGTGGCGGAAATACTTTCATCTCATATACGAAAATAAGTTTCATAAAGTATTATCCGATTAATTCGAGACATATACTTATTATAAAATATATCTTTCGACATAAAAAATGTAGTCTTAATAGACATACATATTTAACATCAACCATGTGTTACGTTTGGAACCAAAATTAATTGGTGTAAAAGCATATAAAATATGCGTACTCCCCAAAAAATGTACTCCCCAAAAAATAAAATGAGAATAAAATTATGGACACTTATGTTAGCAAAAGAAATTTATAGAAAGATCAATTAAGTCGCTCAAGGACTAATGATATTGGCTAACAAGCCGGGTGCACCCTTTGATCTTATGTGTCTTTCGGTGTTCCAACAAGTGGAATAATTCGAATTTTGGAGATTATCATGAGGAAACAATAATTGCTCAATATCCCTAGGGACAGCAATTCTTATTTTATTGCTATTTGTAATAATAACGATATTTTGTGGCTACATCCCTTTAAGATTGACAGGGAAAAACCAAACTTAATTGGCTAATTGATTTCTTTGAGAAAATATAGAAATCGTTATCGTTATGATTTTTAGAGAAAATCCACTTTGTGGTTGTTGAATGGTTTTCTTAGAGAAATAGAAGTCAATGGTTTATTATTTAATAAAACCATATTTGATGGTGCAAGTTCGTTTTCGAAATCACACCATATTGGCAAATTTTTAGAAAATATGCCAATATGTATTCTCTCATCTTAAAGAAGCGATGGAGAAAATCAACATCGATTAGTTTCTACGATTTACCAAAATTGTATCGACAAAAGAAATTTTTTGTCGTTCTAGTCATCCCAAAGAGAAAATCCTCGTTGTGGTTGATTAATGGTTTCTTGTAAAAAATAGAAACCATACGAGTAAATTACATGATCTTTGTGTATAGGACAAAGATACCAAAATTAATTGGCCGGAGGTTTTTCAACCATGCATGTGATTGATTTCATTAGAAAAATAGAAATCGTAAAGCATCTTTAGATGGGTTTGTTTTTCTTTCTCTATGAAGACAAAAAATTAGGGATGAAAGAAACCATCAATTTTTTTTGGTAATTATAGTTCATTAGAATAGTCAAAACTATAAAAGATTAGAGAAGAAAGAATAATCCGTTCACAAAATTAATCATCCCTACTGAATATATAATGGAGCATACAAATAAATCACATATAATATGAACAAAAAAATAGAAACAGTTAGGACTTTACTACATCAGATACCGAATCATAGGTTCGTTTGGGACGCCACTACGGATCATCACCCATAACAGGGGCATTAATCTCTTGCTTGCATACGTATACAACGGTATATTGGCGTTTGGATTTCTTGCCCTTCTGGTCGATGAAAACTATTTGAAGTGTAACATGGATCTTGATCCATAAATCTACAAAGGATTAAAATAATGTTAGTACCGATATCAAAGTGGACAAATATTAAGAAAAGTTGAGAAAAGTTAAAGAAGTCTCTCCGTATTTCGTTCCAATCTAAATCTCTCCATATTGTGTTTGCATATGTGATAGAAAGTTTGGCCCGTCATATCCCACCATGTAGAGGAAAAAAAAAATTGCTAAGGGGAAAGCATCGTGACTGATCACGTGTTGTGATATAGAAGACAAATAACAGAGACACAAAATAGGGGAAGAAGAGGAGAGATTCTTATTAATATGTGTAGAATTACAATGGGTTAAGCCTCTTTTTATATAGGTAGAAGACTTGGTTCCCAAGATATGTAAACCCTAATCTTAGACACGAAGGGCATCTTAGTAAATAGATATTTGGTTTATAATAGAAACAAGGTATTTACAATTGTACACAATTTTTGTTTCTTTCAAGTGATCTCGAGGTCATTGGGTACAGTACAGTTATAGCCCTTCGGATATGAGTGTATCTGATGCATCGCTCATTACCCCTGTGGTATTCTTTTACACATTTGATAAATGAGTTCGTAATTTAATTAAAAACAAAAAATAAAATTAAGAAAATAAGAGAGATAAGAAATTAAATTTCGGTTAGTTAAACCCTTCCAACCGGGTGCACAAAGTCGGACTCTTTTATTTCTGGCTTTTTCTAAAATTAAAAAAGATATTACCGTCGTGAAAATATAGATACCAGAATATTCTGGATAATTCCCAAAATTACGCTCACCTTCGTTTATCACGCCCGTCATCTTCTCTAGCTTCAAACTGTTCCTCTTCTTGAACGGAAGCTAAAGAAATTACAGAGCCGGAAAAAGAATTAAAAAAAAAAAACAATTATCACCTTATACTCTATATTTCAACCAACATAGTTTAGAGCTTCAATTTATTGTTATATTTCAAAAGATTTGTTCTGTTGTTATTCTTTCCGGTTTGGTTTCTTTAAAGATTTGTTTTTGATTATCACCATCCGGGATCCGTGATCAAACAACAGTTTTCACCAAAAAAAAATTTTAGGTCTTCGATTGGTGTGTTTTGGGTTATATTCATTACTTGATTTTGCTGTGTAGTTATTTGCTGCGACATCTATTATAACCATTGAAGCATTGCTCATGCTGTAATCATATGTGTTTTGCTAGTTCTTAAACAATAAAGAAAATGGATTAAGTCTTAAGTCAACAGGTCTGCTGGTTTGGAGTGAAGAAATGTTGAAAGGATTACATCCATTATCACCGTTTTGTCCCTACTGTCTAGTTAGTTTCTTGGATTACTTATTGTTTTTTCTTTCATGCTTTATACTGTTTTTTGATGCTATATTTAGGAAGTTATTGCTATTTGTTTTAGACTTGGCATGATAACTGAAACTGTGATTAATCCATGTTTGTGTTTTAATTTAGGGATTACTAACTAGATGGCTCTACTTTGTGATAAAACGACTCATCATCGAAACTAGTTCCAAAGTAAAACAGGTATTTGCCTATTTCTTTTTTTATTTAAAACGCCTTCGTCTTATAAAATTGTTGATTTTATATTCTTTAGTTACGATGGAGCTTATACACAATGTGTCATTGTAGTAGCATTTAAATGATGGGAAAATTCTGATTTCACATTTTGTTATCGTGAAACTTACAATTTTGAACTTCTCCTAGATGTGAAAAATGCTGATTTTTCATGTTGTTGTTGTGAAAGGTACAACTTTCACCTTTGGCAGCCGTGAAAATAACCATTATCACCAGCAGTACCTGCATTTTTCATGTGTTTCAGTTATGAAAACTTCAATTTTCACATGTTTTAGTTGTGATAATTGTAACTTTCCCGGACTACACCTACGTGTTTTAAAATAACTGTTTTATTTTCAATAAAATATTCTAAACAGGTTCATGTGCGATCAAAAAATGCAGCGTGTATTCAACTTCATGTCTATGACTTCATCATAAGAATACCAGCCAGACGGTGCAAGAGTTATTCTCTTCAAAATACGGCTCCATTCGCACACTGATAAATGTCGCACACTATACAGATGCGGGACATTGATTAACATCTTCAAGGAAGGATAAGAGTATTGTGCAGCTGTGATGATTCGCATCCTAAAACTAATATCAACTGTTACAAGATTGTTAATTGTTTCGGCTTAAATATTGGGATGAAGACATGATAAGTGGTCCATTAATTAGTGAAGTCCTGGAATTTTCTATATTCAAGCTTAAAAATATGAATCTTTTAGTAAATGGTAAAATTCTCAGATATCGTCCTCTTGTAAAATGCTTGTTTTGATGGTATGCAAGAGATTTCTTTAATTCAGTTATGCAGACAAAAGGGCACAACAAATGGTTGTCTTCATGCTTGAATACGTAGTCACTCTCTGGTTGCCAATTAAGACCACTTTTTTGACATGAATGAAGGAAATGAAAAGCTTACTTATCAAGATAACAAATCAAAAGCTTATTAATTAAAATGACGATTTACCTATAGCTCTTTAAGTAAAACTCACATTATATCAAATTAGATTTACGAAAATTCTAGTTTTCGCTTTTTAGTGAAAACTCCGATCATCAGTGAAGTAGATAAAGGTAAATTATACTTTTCACTTTTCAGTAATCGATCAGTAATTAAAGAAGATCACTAGATTTCTTATGAAAATTCCAACTATCACCTAATTCCCAAGTGAAAAATGAAATTATCATCCATTTTTAATGTGAAAGATCAAACTTTCATACATTTATATCATGTGAGAATTCCAAATATCACCTAGTTTCCGTAGGAAAAATCAAATTATCACCTAGTTCTCGTAGGAAAAATCAAATTATCTTCAATTGAAGTAGCTTCTTTTCAAGTTGTAACTTATGGTGGCCTACCGGCATAGATGCAACTTTGCATGTAGGTTGTTTGAATGATATGGGTCATACATTTTTTACACAGAGTATATTTAATCAGCGTTGGATAAGAACACATATCTAATGATTAGCTTCGATCAAAATGCAAAATGCAACTTCATATGAAAAAGTTGATTTTGTTTTATTTGATCAGATATAGAGAAAAAAAGGAATAGAAAACGGAAAGTATAAGATGATTTAATGAGAACAAAAAATCAGCTATGTATGTGTATACAAAGAAAAGCTTGAAAAATTAGGGAAGATAAATCACGACCAAATTTTGTTGACATATATACTGTCCCCCTAATTAGGATCCTAAAATTACGAAATCCTAAATATATTACGTTACCATATGAGAGAGAATCTTCCGTTACACAACTGAGTCAATTAACGAAATTTTGTTGATTAACTGCCCGCAAAAACAGTCCGACCACCCAATTAACGTTTTTTTTTTTAAATAATTTTGTTAATACTAATTAACTAATGAAGTTTAATTAAGTCCATCTGAAAATATGGAAATACAGATCTAATATGAGACTATTAATTTAGTCGTAGATCGTACATTTTGGGATACAAATATATACCATCTTAATGATGGGTTTATGGAAGAGAGATGAACCAGATTTGGGTTCCTCAGAAATTCCCACTAAAAATATATTTTTTAGTATTACCATGTATTAAAAATCATTTGAGTGTAATTATTTATGATTTTTCATTGTATATTGTATGAAAAACCATGATCTAAATGGTGTATACAAAAATTGTAGAATATAAACACCAAAAAACATGTAAGTATTTGAAATAATGGCCGAATTAATGCGGCAAATAATTCATGAGTTCGTATAGTTCGTGAATAATTCGGAAATGCTAGAAAAATCGCAAAAATGATCCGGATTGTAAAAATACGTATAAAATGCGCGTACTAGTGTGTGTTCGGATAATTCGCAAATAATTGGCTAACTATTTGCTAACTTACTAACTAGGCTCTCATTTAATGTCCATGTGTATCATTAAAATTAAGTTAATAGTAATCTAAAAAGAAAGATAGATAGAGTCGTGCTGTCACGCGGATGCGCGCGTGAAAGCTAAAATGAAGTCGCCCCTTATGACCATTGGATGTACCATTTCTCGAAATACACAAATAGGATCCGGATTTAATGCTATTCTTTTATTCCTAGTATCTTATTCATCTTTCAAGTCCGTGTAACTAAAAATAAATCAAACGTGAACTTCTTCTAAACAGAGAAACAACAATATGGTAAAATCAGTGAGATTTAAACTCATCAACCTAACGCTGTCATATCTCAAGTTCTCAACCCAATTCATAAATTACAGATATATGGAGCTAAGTTGTAATCTTAATTAATGGCATAACATATATACTGAAAATTAAACTAATCAAATTGAATAAGAAGCAGAGACAAAATGAGAATCTAAGAAGCCAAGAGATTCATTGGAGAAGGCCTCTTCTGAGTGGGATGAAGTTATCGCTTTTTTCTTTTTTTTTGTAATAAGTTTCAGATTTATTGAAACAAGTAAGTAACCTGGTGAAAAATGCAACAATATGAACAAAGGGGAAGAAAGATGGATTGGTTTTGAAAGTGGAGCTGTATATTTTGATAAAAAAAGGGTGGAATGCTTGTAAATTTTCAAAACAATGGCTGGGTTCAGTTTGCTTCTTGCAATATCAAATCTTTCAGGGTTGAACTTTTTTTATTATGATCATAACTCTATATTTTAATTTCATTAATTGAATGCAGCTGATTATCTTTTTAATCATAATCATAAGGATCAATACAATTCGAGATTTTTTTCTGATGCAGTTCCTGATGTTCTTCCTTGTAGGAGACAAAAAAAAATCAATCTTTATTTTGAATCACGAAAATTTCGATCCAAAAGGACCAAAACTGCATCCGGAGGAATCTTTATCTACGTGATTTTCATTTGATCTGGAGGACTAAGTATGAAATAGATATAAAATTTAAGGTTGCCTTAAAGAATAAAACATAGATAAAATAATAAATTTTTATTAAATTACGGATCTCCAGCTGTCATTTAAATCCAACGGCCAGTAGATACGAGTTCATTTTATCTATCACGCGGCCGCGCGCGTGATAGCAGGACTCAAGCTAGATAAGCAAAGGGAGCATGAGAGTCCTCATTTACATGGAGGTAGTCAAATAAAATTTCTATAGACTTTCATAGATTTTTTATTTGAGTGACTCCCAGAGATTCTCTGAAAATATAAAGATTTCTAGTGATTCTCTGAGAGTGTTGTAGTGAGTCTTTGTGACTCGTAGAGACAAAAAAATGAGATTTAAAAAGAGTCTTTGTGATTTGTAGAGAAATAAAAAAGTATAGTATCTAAATAAAAATTCAAAACATCTACTGAATTTTCTTATTATTCACGTTATAATGTTAATCAAAGTGCCACGAATACATATTAAAATATGTGTTAATTATTAAAATAAATCTCACTGTTTTTTTTTTCTCTCACAAAGGTTGTTTTCAAATCCCTTTCTTTTTATTATGCACGTTATAATGTTAATAAGAGTACCATGAATACCTAGTAAAATACGTGTCGTTGTCAAAATAAATCTCAATGTTGTCCCATGCCTAAGTTTTTATTCTCTTTATTCCATTCATCCCACATTTTAATAAAAGTACACTACTCAGCATCTTCTCGTTGTAAATGGCCCATACTTTGGTCATCAGCTCAAACAAAAAATGAGAAACTTTTTTTAGTCATGCTTTCAAAAACAAGTATTCCTCATGTTTCCAAGTCTCCCAAAATATCACCTCTTGGGGAGAGATTTCAACCATGCCTATTTTCCAAAAAAAGTCTCTCCAAATCTCTCAAAAACACAAATCAATGACTTTCAATTCTCATTCGAATAACAAGAGTGTTGGAATGACTCTTATGAAATCCTAATCCAATAACATGGAGTTTCAGAGAATGTAAATGACTTAAAAAAAGTCTCGAACCAATAACAAGAGACATTCTGAGACTCTCTGAAAATCTCTATGGACTAACAGAAGATTTGGAAACTCCCCAGAAGTCATTTGAAATCACATTTGACTAACCCACTGTTACTTTCGCATATACAACAGACCAAGTAACAATATATCCATGTGACCATGTCCATTGGGCTATGGATTCACTTCAATTATGGAATCAAACTTCAACATATGTTCGCCAATGCAATATGCAATGCAATGACCTACGATTTGAATCGTAATTGGACATGCAAGAAAATTTTGGGGCATTCTTCTTAATAATCTTATTCGACGAATCCTTATAAAAGGTGTCTTAAAGAGATTTAAGTTATCAAGATACCCTTGAATCCGCGGAATTATACTAATGCCCTACCTTATATTTACTTTTGTATTTTTTTTGTATTTTTTTTTTACTTTTTTTTGTAGTCCTTTTTTTTCACCATAGCTCAGCTGGTCATCCCCGCTTCCCTAAGTTTCATGCGTTCCAGAAGGTTCCAGGTTCGACTCCCCAATGGCGTAATATTGCGGGAATTAACATGGAAGGTAGAGCTAGTTTTCCCCCTTGTGACACAATCTCATTGTCCGCTTCGGCTCCCTTGGCTAGGTTACCCATGAGGCTCATTGGTAGGCTAGCACATCAACCTGTTCAATTAATGTAGTAGTATGTTGTTGGAGCTTAGCTTGTTAGGCTTCCAACTAGTTAATGTAATAAGTAAAAAATCGAGTGCCAACAATATATAGTATTGAGATCAAATTAGACACAAAAATGTGTCTATCAATTGGGTCAACCTTGATCCCTTCAGCGGTTACCTGGAAGCCTAGGAATTTGCCCGAGGAGACACCGAAGGCACACTTCAATGGATTCATCTTCAGTTTGTATTCGCGACATCTTTCGAACACTGCTAGCAGGATTCCCCGTGTGGTCTGCCCGAGTTTTAGACTTGACCACTCACGTCATCTACATAATCTTCAACTTGCTTGTGCATCATATCGTGAAAAATGATGGTCATGGCGCGTTGGTATGTGGCGCCGATGTTTTTCAAACCGAAGGGCATCACAAGTATAGTAAAAGTTTCCAAGAGGAGTTCGAAAAGCCGTCTTACTTGTATCGTGTTCGTACATCTTTATTTGGTTGTAACTGCTGTATCCATCCATGAAAGAAAACATGTCATGTATGCTGGTGGAATCTACTAGCATGTCAATGTTGGGGAGCGGAAAGTCATCTTTAGGGCAACATTTGTTTAGATCTCTAAACATCTGATCTGACCATTCTTCTTTTTTACCAGAACTACGTTTGCCAACCAGGTGGGGTGATGGATCGGTTTGATGAAACCATCCGCTAGTAACTTTTGAATCTCCGCCTTAATATGTTCTTCTACATCATGCCGGAACTGCTTGGGGTCTGCTTGACCGGCTTGGATCCATATATCACGTGCAAATGGTGAGTGACCAGCTTCTCGTCTATGCCGGGCATTACCTCGTATGTCCATGCGAACACATCTTGATATTCCTTGAGGAGGTCTGCTAACTTTATGCGTTCGTCTGCGCGCATAGTCGAGCTTATAGAGATGGGTCGTGGAGATTCTTCATTCCCGACATTAACAACCTCAAGCTCGTCCATGGTCGAGTTGGTGCCGTCTTGTAGCTGTCGTGGTGCATCAGGTACCTCCTCCCGCGGCTCGTCACCACGTTTGCGTTCCATTGGTCGGAGAGACTGTGTGGTAGTCTCCCATGTTAATTGCTAACAGCGGCGCTGATATACGGTTTTCTCTTTTTCGTCGTGGTCTGTAATAAAAGCCCATCCTCGCTTGATTTGAGCCGAACCCTGGTTCTGCGGATGAAGGAGGGTGTGTCTGTCTTTCGAAGGTGTGATGTGAAACCGGGTTTATCCATGGGGTTGTGCAAGACCATCTCTTTCTTCAATGGACGTCCATTTTGGTAGTGGAGTGTGGTGAGCCTTGTTGGTTGTGACATGCGGCCCCTGTCTTGGCTCAAAAATCTTCATGCCACAGATCGGCGCATATGGAGATAATGACGTGGTGATGCGAATGACCTCTCCGTTTAACATGGTTTTCAATCACCTGGTGATACGTCGAAGGAATGATCTTGTTATCATGGAGCCATGGCCTTCCCAGTATCATGTGGTAATATGGATCCTTTTCGATTACCTCGAACCTTACTTTTGACTAGATAGGTCCCACCGATAGATCCAAACTGACATACCCATATGTACTGGTTTGGTTGCCTTCGAAATTAGTCATTGTAGTGGATTGTCGTATAACCTCGTTTGGTCGTACTTTGGCCGTCCTGAGCGTCCTAAGGGTGACAAAATTAGAGGACGCTCCTGTGTCGATGAGAGCCCTTTTGAATTCCACGTCTTTGATTCTGGCTGTGACATGTAGGGCACGGTTATGGCCTTATTCTGCCATCATGTCGTCATCGGTAAACGTGATATTGTTGATGGACAAATCTGGCGCTCTCGCCGTTTCCGAGCGCGAAGGAACCAAGGGCACGCTTAGCGTTATTCGATTGATGGCGGTGAACGTCTCCATCCGCTGATCCTTTGAAAGATGTAATAGCTCACATAAGTTTCTACCAATGAGGATGCTTCCTGGCTTACGGGTCTCTGATTAGTAGTGAAGCTGTTGGCTTGAGAGTGATCGTTTGGAACGTCAGTCCCCAGTTCTGGAGTTTCCGAGGCGGGTGAACCGTTCAACTCTGTCGTCAGATTGATGAGGAAATCCAGTATGGCGTTAATTGCATCTTTCATCAGACCCATGTTTTTGGTGTGGATCTTCTGAATCCGCACTAGGTCATTCAGCCTTGGAATTCCTTCGTCGGTCGCGTTGTCGGGCGTGGTATTGGGAAAAGAAACTTTGCCGTTCGCCTGAGTGGCGCTTGAGGACACGGATTCAGTCCTAAAACCGACCATCCTTCCGAGTTAGAGAAACGTATTCAGAAACTGATATTGGGACCGATAGATCAATCTCCAACCGTGGCCGCCAATTGTTTGTAGGTGAAAATGGTTTCTGCTGATTTCGGTAATTTTGGGTGTACGAGTGAGAAACAATTTAAACCCTAAACAATGTACTGCAAGGGAGTACTTTAGATTCGAGAGATCAATCTGTACAAGTCCGACCTAAACCAAGAAATGGTCGTTCCAGACTTGCTTCGGTCACAAAGTAAAGGAGAATGAGTTGGTTTTGGGTAGGGAAGCAAGGAAAGTGATGAGACCAGAATAGTTGTGTTACTACGACTTGTATCAGAAAAGTGGGAAGGCTAACAAATGGTAAGTTAGAAAGTATTTTCTGAGTGTTGTGTATCCCGAATGAACCTGTTGTTCTGTGGAAATAGGTAAGACCGATTTATTCAAGTCGAAGTGAAACGTACCCTGGTCTCATTAAGGAATGGAAAAATGGGTAAGTAAATGGGAGGAGGTGGTAACCGTATGCATGGTATTGATGTTCCATAAAATCGTTAACACATGGAATTGATGTTCCATAAAATTATTAACGTATGGAATTTATGTCCCATGAACGTTTCACTTTTAACTCCCTGTATTTACTAACCGCCTCACCCTTATGACACTTCCTTATGGCGGGCGTAGTGTGCGCCGCACGCTGTAAACCGCCAAACCAATACCCAAAGAGGATCCCCCAGTTTGTGATATGTGTTGATGTCTCGAATGTTTTTGTGGAAAACATGTAGCGTATGGTTGTTGCCTGGCAAGTCGAGCTTAGGAGACTTTGTAGCTTGGTGACCTTCGACGGCCGTGATTTTGTATCTTAAGAGGAAAGGTAGTCGTTGATCTTCGCACGCTTTCGTTCGTTGGTGGCCGCATAGGGAAGGCCAGCATGCTGGCGCGGCTAGGTTAGCATGCCATTGGCATGGCATGGTGGCGCGGCTAGGTTGGCATGCCATTGGCGTGGCATGGAGGAGCGACTAGGTTGGCATGTCATGGCGTGGCCAAGCTTAGATTTTTGGGCCAAAGGTTACCATACGTCGTCTGGTAACCTTGGATGGCTTGGATTTGCTCCTGGGATTGAAGGGGGATCGTCGATTAACGCACGCCTTCGTTTTGGTAGCGGCGTAGGGAAGGCCAGCATGGTGGCGCGACTAGGTTGGCATGCCGTTGGCATGGCGTGGTTTAGCGTGGCCAAACTAAGGTTTTCGGGATAAAGGTTACCATGCGTCGTCTAGTAACCTTGGAGGGCTAGGATTTGCTCCTGGGATTGAAGGGGGACCGTCGATTGTCGCAGGCTTTCGTTTTGGTAGCCGCGTAGGGAAGGCCAGTATGGTGGCGCGGCTAGGTGCGTTTGGCATGTAGGGCCAAGGGTTTAGTAAGCTGTTGGCACATGGGGCGGCTAGCATGGCTAGGTGCGGTTTGGGTTGGCATGTGGGGCCAAGGGTTTGGCAAGCCGTTGGCACATGGTGCGGCTAGCATGGCTAGGTGCGGTTTGGCTTGGCATGTGGGGCCAAGGGTTTTCCATGGGCGCATGGCGTGGCTAGCTTGGCTAGGTGCGGTTTGGCTTGGCATGTGGGGCCAAGGGCTTGCCATGGGCGCATGGAGTGGCTAGCTTGGCTAGGTGCGGTTTGGCTTGGCATGAGGGGCCAAGGGTTTGCTATGGGCATATGGCGTGGCTAGCTTAGCTAGGTGCGGTTTGTCTTGGCATGTGGGGCCAAGGTTTGGCGTGACCAATCTAGGTTCGTGACCAAGCTAGGGCTTTGGGCCAAAGGTCGTTTGGTAACCTCGGACGGCTAGGATTTGCTCCTGGGATGGAAGGGCGACCGTTGATTGTCGCACGCCTTCGTTTTGGTAGCCGCGTAGGGAAGGCCAGCAAGGTGGCGCGGCTAGGTTGGCATGGGGCCATGGCAAGGTGCGTTTTGGCATGGTTGGGTGCGGTTTTGGCTTGGCATGTGGGGCCAAGGGTTTGCCATGGGCGCATGGCGTGGCTAGCTTGTCTAGGTTTGGCTTGGCATGTGGGGCCAAGGGTTTGCCATGGGTGCACGGCGTGGCTAGCTTGGCTAGGGCTAAGTCAAGGCGTGTTTTGGCTTAGCATGTGG
This sequence comes from Papaver armeniacum, assembly GCA_023531295.1. Taxonomy (NCBI): domain Eukaryota; kingdom Viridiplantae; phylum Streptophyta; class Magnoliopsida; order Ranunculales; family Papaveraceae; genus Papaver; species Papaver armeniacum. The sequence continues at coordinate 93,769 of JAJJWW010000311.1, read as the reverse complement.
GGCCAAGGGTTTGCCATGGGCGCATGGCGTGGCTAGCTTGTCTAGGGCTAAGGCAAGGCGTGTTTTGGCTTGGCATGTGGGGCTAAGGGTTTGTCATTGGCGCATGGAGTGGTAGGTGTGGCTGGCATGGTTTGCCATTGGCACTGGGGTGCAGCTAGCATGCCATTGGCACAGGGGTGCGGCTAGCATGGTTGGCATGCCTTGGCGCGGTAGGTGTGGCTGACATGGTTTTCCATTGGCATTGGTGTGCGGCTAGCATGGTTGGCATGCCTTGGCGCGGTAGGTGTGGCTGGCATGGTTTGCCATTGGCACAGGGGTGTGAGAATTGAGGTTTTTGGCCTGTCGAAACCCTTATCAGCATTAAAAAAGGTACCCTGGTAATTTTCTCGCAGAAAAATTAAAGGGTTCAATAAATGTGCTTGGTTTGGACATTATTACTCAAGTTCTGTGACGTTACTGTTTGACTAGGGTTTTTACGATTTTACCCCTAAGCTAAAAACCACCATCAACACCGGGTTAAGCCCAAGGTTCAACCGATTACAACATAGAGCCAATCCCAAAATTTTGGGAAAAAAAAAGTAAATAAAACAGTTTTAGGATATTTTATTCCACGCATGATCTCCAATTGAAAATTAAATCATTGAATGTAATAAAATTAAACCATGAGTGGATGGATCCCCGTTGATAAAGAAATCTCTTGATTTCAATCACCATCATTTCCTTCTCTATATGTTTTTTAAGAGCCATGACTCGCCTATTTCTTTCTCCCCAAAGGACCCAGATAATGGTGAATGGAAGCTTGTGCCAGATTTTATTCCTAGATTTTTGCATTAGTTTGTGTGCAGAATGCGAGCTGCTCCGTGATGTTGCCTTTCTGGGGCCAAGTTGAGTCAAAGGAAGCGCGTTGTGAAGTGATCCCAAAATCCTTTAGAGAAATTGCAGTTAGAAGGATGTGGTTGACATCCTCATCAATCTCATTGCAGAAGATACATCTTATTGTTTGTATCTGACAACCTCTCTTATTGAGATTGTCAATTGTAGGAATTTTTTTATGAACCGCCAACCATGCATGCAAGGAGTTAAACTTTTGGAGGTACTTTTTTCGAACAGATATAATTAAAATCACTTCCAGTACCATCTTGTTGCTGCATAATTCATTAAATCCTTCCTTAATAGTGTAGCTTGATGCAATCTGGTATCTGATAGAGTCAGAACAGTTAGTTAGAATTGGAAGAGATCCAATCAAGGATAATATATTATCTAGTTCTGCTTTAATCTCTTCAAAAGGGTTGTGCTTCAAAGCAATGCACCAACTTCCATTTTGAGTCAGTTCAATAACTTTTGCATCTTTCTTCACAGCAGCCTTGAATTGTTTTTTGTGTGTAGAACAGAAAAGAATTTGACTCTTCCACGGGTCCAACCAAAATTTAATGCCCATTCCATCTCCTACCTCATCCTCTGAATTCCATGGCATTGCTCCAAGATAATTTTCAATACATCTCCAGAATCCCCCGCCATAGGTGGAATTGCTCATCTTCGGAAAGAGATCGTTCTTTTCAGAATGGGTTTTGTGTTGGATGATTTTTCTCCACAATGCATCCTTCTCTTGGGAGTATCTCCAGCTCCATTTAGCAAGTAATGCTTTGTTTGGTGCTTTGATATTTCTGATTCCTAGTCCAAAAAGTGCTCTAGGTTTGCTTGCTTCATCCCAAGAAATCCATCAAATTCTATTCCTTTCTGTAGTTGCACCGCATATAAAATATCTCATGTATTTGATCATGTTTTTCTTCAATTAAGACTGGCATCTGGATGAGTGACATGAAGTAGATTGGTAGGCTTGCTAGTGCACTGTTTATGATCTCAATTCTGTCAGCTTTGGACAAGAATTTTCTTCTTCATTTTGCTAATTTGTCCTTAAACTTGTCTAGGATTGCTTCCCATACGCTTGTCTTCTTTCTTGAGGCTCCAAGGGGCATACCAAGATATTTGATTGGTAATTTTTCCACTTTGCATTTCAGGATTTTGGCAATGTCTTCTATTTTATGGTTTGCTCCAATACTGATTACAGTGATTTTTTCTAGATTCACTCTTAGCCCTGTAATGGCTTCATAAATCTGCAGTACAATGAGCAAATTTTCAGCTTCTTCTTCTTTTGCATCTATGAAGATGAGCGTATCATCTGCAAAATAAAGAAGCATATGTAGTTATGGAAGAGATTTGAATCCAGATAGCATATGTAGTTCCTTTTTCTTTTTTTAATAGCCTTGTCAAAACTTCAGCTATTAGAATGAAGAGGAATGGGTAGAGGGAGTCTCGTTGTCTCAAGCCTTTGTGGTGTTTGAACTTGCTTGTTGAGCTGCCTTTGACAAGTACTGAAGACTGTGATGAAGACAAACACCAATATATCCAATTTCTCCATTTTTCTCCAAAGCCAACACCATGCATGAGAGAGTCTAGACAGTTACAATTGACATTTTCAAAGGATTTCTCTATGTCAAGTTTCCATATCAGACTAGGAATCTTTGATTTTAATCTGGAGTCCATTAACTCACCAGTAATGAATATTCCATCCTGAATCTGCTTCCCTTGTATAAAAGCCCCTTGATATTCACCGATCAATTTAGGAATCACCACTTTGAGTCTTGCTCCAAGGACTTTAGATATGGTTTTATATATGCTTCCCACTAAGATGATGGGTCTGAATTGCTGGGGGTTAAGATCTCTAAAATATCTAAAATGGGAATCACGTGGAAAAATTATTAATAAGGGAAGCCATTATTATTATCGAAGCCGCCTCCCAACTTAGGGAGTTGGGACCCAAAAGAAACACTGGTCCAAAACAGAGAAAATTGTCCGGGAATCAATGTACAAACTAGGAAGGTGTGAGGCACCTAGTTTGTCCAATCCGAAGATTGGCCTCTACTTTATAATTGGGATTTAGGGTTCTAATTCGCAATAACAAATAATGAATATTGTGAATAAATAAAATAATAAACAATGATAAAATCCTCAAGCAAATATCTGACCTTGCTAAAACCAGTTTTTCGCAAAGTAGATATTCCAATGTTACTTAGAATAGGATGAATCAACGAGGGCTTAGTACTTCCGCGAACTCGATCCAAGGGCAATCCAACACCAGCCGTTTTCTAAGAATTTTATGTTTCTCCTATTTCTCCACTAAAAATCTCTTTGATTTTCTCCCTACGTGCTATCCGATTTTTTTTTTCTCTAAAAAGATAACACCCTATTTATAGCTTTCTTCCATTAACAATTACCTTAGGATTGAAATGACCTAAATCCGATGGCTCATATTAAAACCTAAATTCTCTAACCATTTAAATCATTATTATTTCCAATTATTAAAAATTCTCCAAAATCATTTTAATTTCTTTTACTAAAATAGTCAAATATCATTTAATCTCAAGATTTTTGCAAACATGGAATTTCTTACGAACAAAGCTAGACTAAGGTGTCGACATTTTTACTCATTTTGTTATTAGGGTGGACGTCCAACATTGGATATGGACACGAACTTGGTGGCACTTAATTATATATTTTTTTTAATTTTTTTTTTCTTTTTTCATTTTTTTTTCTTTCATTTTTTATTTTTTTTTAATCTATCCGTTTGGACGTCCGTTGCTCAACATATCTCTCTCTAAATTATTGACTTGAAAAGACTGAACACTATAATAAAATACTGAAATGCTCCAATGACATGGGCCCAGTATGATGATGACGGTGTCCCTAGTTGTTTTTTTTTTACTGATGGACTGACTGAAGGGGGCCAAACATGGTGATGACTCTACCCCTATTCATTTTTTTTTTGACTGATTAAAGGGGACAAACATGATGACGACTCTTCCCCTAGTTATTTCCTACCTAATTTTCTTTAGAGAGGGAGAGAGATATTGGACTTATAAAAAAAATCTCCTTAAGTTTTATGAGCGTTCGCCGCCCTTAGATAGATTTGAACACTTACCTATGTATGGTATTTCTTGGGTCGAGTAACACTTGTCGGGCCTGGATCATGTTGGCTGCCTCGATCAAATGGTTGAACATTTCTTTTATTCTGTACGATTCTTGGATCTTCTCGAAATTCTACTTGCTTCATCTTCTTGAACCCCGTGTCTGAAATATCATTCATTGCCTTCTGATTAACTGCACTCTTGAACCTTATACTCGAAAAATCTTTCATTGTCTTCTGATGAGTTGCTTTCTTGAACCTCATGCTGGGAAAATCAAATATTGCCATGTGATTAATTGCTTTGTTGAACCTTTTGCTGGGAACATCATTTATTGTCTTCTAATTAATATATTTCTTGAACTTTGTGCTCGGAAAATTATTCATTACCTTCTGATTAATTATTTCCTTGAACCATATGCTCCGATTATTATTCATTGTCTTCTCAAATCTTCTGCTGGGAAAATCATTCACTTCCTTTTGATTAATTGCTTTCTTAAACTTTATGCTGGGAATATCATTTTTTTCCTTCTGATTAGTTGCTCCATCATTTTTCAAAAATAACACGTCCTTGTAAGAAACCATTTTCTTAGGTAGAGGATTTGTCGTCTTGCCTTTATTCGGTGGAAAAATCTCATCTTCATGTGTTTTGAATCTCTTTTCCTTCTTATCATTGGTCTTCAACATCCATTGCGGTCTTAACTGCAACGGTTTCTCTTCAATTAAATTCACTACTTCTGCCTTCTGTATTGGCACATTCTTGCACTGTATCCACATTTTGGTCAAATTCATCTTTTTTCTCTGAGGTGCACTTAAAGGTTGATTTTCCTTGTTTTGATTGACAAACTTTACTTCTTTAGTCGGTTCAGGTTTTTGTTTTTGGTGGTTCCACAGTCCCCACGGCTTGTCAAGATTCTCAAACACTTTATTTATACCAAGTATGTTGTTTTCGAACCTGCAAACAAAATCTTTTTGGTTTTTTAGTTTATTAATTTTTTTTGAATTTTTTGAAATATTTTGAAAATTGGAAATAAAAGACGACTTATTTACAAATTCAGGTGATGTACCCTTAACCGGTCTGATTGACTTAACAGAATGAGTTAGAGACTTATCTGACTGAGCCTCTATTGTTCTTACCACTTTTTGTTCATCCTCTTGTCTTACAGACTTCCATGTGAATGATGGTTGTTTGGGAGGCATAATTACGTCTTTATTACGGAGATGAGGTGGCTTGTAAATGGTTTTGTTTCTTGCTACATTTTGAACCTCATCACCACCCTCAATTCTAAACGGATTCCACCTTGTAGATGAAGATTGCTTTGTTGCATGTACTGGATCAGCAGGCAAGATATCTGAGAGGTAAACTAGACTCGCTGATGGTTGAACGGGATAAAACAAGATCTCTGAAATATGTACATGCCTAACATGTGAGGTCTGCTTTGGTAGAAGGTCAGATATATGCACATACTCTGCTGGAAATCGGTTGGAATTTGGCACGTTCCTCGGTTTATCAACTCCATAATAATCTTCCATTAACTCAGACAAAAAAATAGGACGATTAGTTGAATTAAATGAATTCACAGTTTGTACCTGATCTGCGGAGAGCTCACTAATGTGAACAGGTCGATTGACAACAGATTTTTGCTTGTTGATTGAGTTGGATAAATTTGTATGGTCTTCTGCCAAGACAAAATTGACCATGGGTCCCCTTTGATAATAGGGTAATGGGTGCTTTTCCTATGTAAAATTCCTCCGAGGATGTCCACATCTTCCCTGATCAAAGTTCTGGCTCTGCCCCTGGTATGGTCATGTGGATGATGCAATTACTGATGCAACTGGCACGATATTCACTTGATTTTCATCTGTAAATGTGGCCCTTCCGCAATTATTCCTATTAGAGTCCTCCGGGTCGGTCAACCTGGTCATTCTGCCCGTTTCCAATGCATTTTCAATCTGTGAGCCCGCCTTCCATAAAGAGTGTAATGTTGGATGGTAAGATGATATCAGTCGGTTCCAATATTCATGGTTCAAACAATTCATTATAATATCTACCATATCTTCTTCGGACAATTTCTCATCGAGCTCTAATGACTTAGTCTTCAAACGTGGAAAGAATTTTTTAAATGCCTCACTGGGTTCTTGTCTGACCGCCTCTAAGTGTTTCCTAGTAAACTGAATTTCAGGGACCAACATAAACCGTCTCACAAACATATCGACCATATCCTGCCAATTCGAAACTAGACTTGGGTCTGTCTTCATCAACCACTTCAAGGCCGTTCCATTCAAACTCCTTTGGAACAATTGGACTAACAACTCATCATTAATACCTAGTGGCTTCAAGTACCCAATATACATACGAATATGGGTTTTTGAGCACCCAGTTCCATCATATCTATCCATATCCGGAAATTTAAATCCAGGAGGTAAACGAATATCGGGATAAGGATATAGCCCATGTATATCTATTGTATCCTCACCCATTTTCTGCAAGGTCCTTTCGATATTTTTGAGCCTCTGGGTTAATTGTCTTTCTCGTGTTGTGGTCTCATTCTTTTTAACTTCTTCATTATGATTATTTTTGTCATTTCCCATATCAGCCCCGACATGTTTTCCTGTGGACTCAGCACTGGCCTCGAGAGTCAACTTCTTGATCTCGGCCTCCATCGTGTCTTCATATTCTGAGAACTTGGTATCCAACATTTGGTTGAATTGTTCGCACAACCAAGAGAATGCCCCAGTATCGATATCATTTCAAATTCTATGCTCGTGTTCCTGTTTTCAAGGAAACAAAAGAATATATGGTAACAGAATGGTGCTTATGTCTCGGATTTTGTGCAACAATGAATGCAATTTACAATTAATACACGTGCATGCAGGTTTCACTAACTCCTGGGTAGGCTTGGGCTACCTTAGCAAAATATACCTCAGACGTAGTTAGACTAGTCTTCTTTGGTACTGGGCTAAGGATTGTGGTGGTTCAGCTGGTAACTCCCATAAGGCCCAAGGCACGGGTTCAGCTTACTAGCCATTGGTTTTCCTAAGAATCGGACGTCTGACGATGCAAAATGTAATGCAAGAGTGAAAATGAGTGTGTGCACATGTGTGTGTGCAAATACCGAGCAGTGTAAAATTAAAACCCTAAAATCCCAATTACGTTTCAAGTTAGATTCCAATCCCCAACATAGTCGCCACTGTAGATACCGTCGAAATCGGTTAAGATCTCTAAAATATCTAAAATGGGAATCACGTGGAAAAATTATTAATAAGGGAAGCCATTATTATTATCGAAGCCGCCACCCAACTTAGGGAGTTGGGACCCAAAAGAAACACTGGTCCAAAACAGAGAAAATAGTCCGGGAATCAATGTACAAACTAGGAAGGTGTGAGGCACCTAGTTTGTCCAATCCGAAGATTGGCCTCTACTTTATAATTGGGATTTAGGGTTCTAATTCGCAATAACAAATAATGAATATTGTGAATAAATAAAATAATAAAAAATGATAAAATCCTCAAGCAAATATCTGACCTTACTAAACAAGTTTTCATAAAGTAGAGATTCCAATGTTACTTAGAATAGGATGAATCAACGAGGGCTTAGTACTTCCGCGAACTCGATCCAAGGGCAATCCAACACCAACCGTTTTCTAAGAATTTTATGTTTCTCCTATTTCTCCACTAAAAATCTCTTTGATTTTCTCCCTAGGTACTATCCGATTTTTTTTTCCTCTAAAAAGATGACACCCTATTTATAGCTTTCTTCCATTAACAATTACCTTAGGATTGAAATGACCTAAATCCGATGGCTCATATTAAAACCTAAATTCTCTAACCATTTAAATCATTATTATTTCCAATTATTAAAAATTCTCCAAAATCATTGTAATTTCTTTTACTAAAATAGCCAAATATCATTTAATCTCAAGATTTTTGCAAACATGGAATTTCTTGCGAACAAAGCTAGACTAAGGTGTCGACATTTTTACTCATTCTGTTATTAGGGTGGACGTCCAACATTGGATATGGACACGAACTTGGTGGCACTTAATTAATTGTTGGTGGACTATCATGCACGTCCAATTCAAACTTCGGAACTAATGGGTTCTTAGTGGATTTTGGCTCATTTTGGTGCATGTCCACTAATGGGCACTAGTTTAGCTCGTGTCTAATGCCTAGTGGATGTACTAAATGTAGGAATATGAACGGTGTTTTCCTAGACCATATTTCGCGGAAGTACGACTTCAAATTGTGTACGAAATTAGGGTGTCTACGGATAGCCATATGGCCCCGGAGATTTATTCTTTCCACATTTCTTTATAGCTTGCCATACTTCAACTTCACTGAAGGATCTTTGTAACCAAGCTTGTTCTGTCTCAGAGATCTTTGGGCAGTTTTCATCATGTAACCGGGGCCTCCAAGTATGATGTTCTCTAAAAAGGTTAGTGTAGTAATCACTAAACTCTTTTTTTTTAATCTTAGCTTGATTGTAATTATCTTCGCCTTGAATCACCAATTTGTGACTTGTGTTCTTCCTTTTCAATTGAGCTCTTTTAATATGGTAAATTCAGCTAGATTGAGTTGTCCATGCATCCTCATCCTTTATGTTTAGTTCATCTATCTTCCGAATCAGCTTCTCTTTCTTAGCTTGCTGTCCCCTATATGTTTCTCTGGCCCATCTCTTGATAAAGAATTTTAGATTTTGAAGTTTTTTAGCAAATATGAAGCTGGAGGAGCCTTGATATGACATAACAGTCCACCATATGACCAGATTTTTCAGAAATGACTCGTTGCTTAGCCAGAAGATTTCTAGTATAAATGGAGGATTGATAGTGTTTACATTACTAGTTGTGAGTATCACAGGTGAGTGATCTGACAGATTTCTTGAGAGTATCACTTGTGCAGCACTAGGATATTTAACTTCAAAGGCTAAAGAAATTAGAATTCTATCCGGTCTACAAAAGGATAGGATCAGGCTTCATGTTTAACCATGTGTAGAGGCCTCCACTTGCTGGTAAATCAATAAGATCATGTTGATCCATGAATTAATTAAACAGTCTCATACCCAATCTTGATCATCCATTTTTGTTTCTTTCCCAGTATCTTCTTACTGCATTGAAATCTCCAGCTATATATGCACCAAGTTGGAGAGCGCCAACCAACTAAACTATCCATTTCTTCCTGGAAGTCCTTTCGCTCATCAGTAAGACAATGAGAGTAGAAATTAGTAAGAGCCACTCAAATCTGTCCTGCATGTTAATGAATTTTTGGTTGAGTGTATTCGCTGAGAAGCATTCTTTTATGCATTCTAGCTTCTTTGAGTCATGTATGTTGAGCCTGCCCCTTCCAAGTCCTTCAGAAGGAATGAATTTCCAGTTGATGTTCCTTTGATAATTGTTGAATAGTGTTATGTACCAAGTGTTGATTAAAGGGACTAAGGTCCTCAATTCCTTGTACTCCATTCTCAATGTTATCTTCAAGTTCCGGCGATGTTTCCAGCATTACAACACTGTTGCTATTTCTAGCAAAGTTTCCGACATAAAAGTTGAATCCGGAACTGAGATAATTGGTACATGGATTACCGATAATTCTCGCGGAACTGGTACAAGTGAAACTTGTTATTTGGTTCTGGCTTAAAACTAGTTACCAAAAAGAACTGCCACTCTACTGCTTGTCTTTTTTGAAAGTGGTGCAGTGGCAGTTTTTTTACCATTATTGAAAAACAAATCTGACACCTGTCGTTTAGTTGGACTGCTGACTCACTTTTTCCGACTCATTCAAATTCAAATTTTGAATTTTGAACTTTATTTTTTTAAGTTCGTTGAGCAGACGGCGGTATTCAGGTTGCGGCGGAGATGATTTTTTCCTGAAATCTGATTCTCATCTAATTTCTAGGAGATAAGCCACACTGATAGGTGTCTAAAACACCTTGATATTTATCTATTGTTTATGCTTTCTTCGCTAAGTTTTCTTGTAAAATATGTATCTTATGTGTGAATTTGAGTTTTTAGGTGCTTTGGAGTCGCGCGGAGCAAAAGTAGAAGAAATCATTCATTTTGAGCAAGGAACGGAATTTGGTCATTTCACATGCGGGTGATACTCGAGTCGGCCAAGAATATGCGCAACAAGGAAGTAAATAGGCGGTCGGTTCCACATGCGAAACCGACAAGCCAAGTATCACTATGGTGGCTTTTATCTAAAGAATGGGTGCCTAGAACCATTTATGGGTAACCCCTTATCTTTGTCACTTGGGTGGTTTTATCCATTCTCAATTCCTACAGAAGCCCTAGAATTAAGAGAAGTGTTTATTTTCACTTTTCATTATGTGGGCGAATTTGAGAGAGGGAAGATGGGTGCCACCGTTCATGGCACCGGAGAGAAAGTAGATCGAATTGGTAATGGATTAAATCGAGAGCCGAGAGATGAAATCTCTACAAATAGAGAGGGTTTTTGAATGAGATGAGGGAACTGAGTTTGAGGAAGGTTTGAGCCTGAGTTGGGTTTTACACAGAAGAAGGAAAGATCAAAGTAGTAGCTGCTGGTGATTAGATGGAGAGGGATATGAAGAACTTGTTGTTCAGAGTATGAAGACTGCAGTGCGAGTTTGGGTTAATAAATGGTTGGAGTTCACGGTGGTTTTAGCTCAATCGATGTCTTTGAATTGAGTTCGAATTGAAGTTGATTTTGGGTTTTGAATAGATTGAACTCGTGGTGGTTTTCGATTTTGTTTGAGGTTTGTTAATTGCCGAAAAATCGGAAAGAAGATGGAGTTTCACTATCGATGAATCGATGTTGCTGCCACCTTGCTTGTATGAATGAATGGGTGTGTGCTTGTAATAGTGTTGCGGGGATGAATGGCAGCGGTGGTGGACTGGGTGATGTTGGCGAGTTCACGATCTCATCATTGCTTGTGGGTTATCAATCTTGGGAGAGACAGTTTCAGGTGAGGGTGCTTGCAACTGAGAAGAGACTCAAGTCTCTGCTGCTATGTAGCATAGTGGAGCCATGATTGCGGGCAAGGCTAGGAATGGACCTAGGGACTTGAACTCGAGTCAAGTTGCAGCTGTTATTTGTAAATGTATGTTTAGGACTCGCAGAGCTGTGCTATGTGCCATGGAATTGTGGTGGTGTTGATGATGGTTCCGGTGGATTCCGTAATTGGCTAGCCGATGTAGACCGGAATGAAGTGTAAACTAACATTGCAATTACGGATGATGCAATACAAGAGAAAGATGGCGGTGTTGCGGTGGTTGATAAGGCTACGAGGCCATGGTGCGTAGAATGGATGAAATCGGGGATGTGTTGTGCTTGCAGGTGCGGTTGTGGGCTCGGGCTGGTGTTGAGCTGGAGCTAGTTACGGCGAAGGGGAGTCGAACTAGAGCCATGAGTAGCCGAAAGAGTGAAGCAAAGATGTACATGAACCGAGATTGCAAAATGTTGGCCAGAGAAGATTCAGGTGGTGACAGAGTGAAGCAAACTAAGATGAAATGAGTTGAGTATGAATGCAAGTGACTGAGATTGGTTATGGAAATATGTGAGGAATGTATGGATGAACCCGATTCTTCAAGGACTAGATGGCTTTGGCTTTAAGATGCAAACAGAGTTGGTGACAAAGACAAGGATTTGGTTACAACCAACAATGAAATGGTTGTCTTTGTTAAATTGGGGCACAGATTCACAAAGCAAAATGATGGTGGATACAATGGGTTTGAGCACTAGTGATGGAAGTGGAGATGCAGTATGCTGTTGCTGTTGGAGTTTTGAACTAAGAAGTAACTGAGTCATTGCAATTGTAGTTGGTATTGCGAAATTGCGAGGATTTGAATGGTTGGTGTTGTTCGATGGGACCCATCATGAAGTGATGTGCAAGAATACTTGTTGATGGATGAGGTTGCGGTTTGTGGTGGCGAGTGGTGATGCCAAAAGAGTCATTTTGCAAGCCATGGCTGAATCAATGTGCAGGTAAAGAAGAGAATGGCAAAGTCTTTTATTCTTTGGAATGAAATTGCAGTCTAGAATGGTGCAATGGATTGGCCGAGAAGTGTTAGCTTTGTTGCTTTGCCGTGGGTTGAGCTGGTGTTGCAAATGGAAAAATGCGATGGAAGCTTTGGAGGAACTCGAGCTGGAATTGCGGGTCATAGTTGTCACCGAATGACCGAGCTTGAGCTGTCATGTACATTGCAAGGTTGTAGTCGACGCTTTTGAGGTGCGATGCGAAGTAGGAAGAACAAGAACAAGGGTAACGACCATCTTGGCCGTGAAGTCGAGACGCTACAGACCATCATGGCTGAGCGCAATGATTGCAGCAGCTCGGCAAAGCAATTCACCCCCCACTCGAGATCTAACTCGATTCTAACTTCAACCTTGACTCGTTACGCGTTGGCCGTTATTGACCGCCGTATTTAACGGTTGGATCACACGATTGACCATGATTGTTGACATTCCCAGTCACCGAGGCAATTTTCCGGGTGATTTCCTGCCAATTCTCCTTTGAAACCCGTTTCCCATGAGCATATTTTTGGGACATATTTTCACATGGGTTTCTCTCACATGGTTCATGGGCTTGGTGGACTTTTTGGTGATGGACTTTGAAGACCTAATTTTGGAAAGTGGGAAGGCTATAAAAAGAAAAGGTTTCTATTCTTTTAGAGATGAGGACGTATTCTTCTTGGAGTTTTGCAGAGAGCCGGAGCTAGGGTTTGCTTTCTTTTATATTTTCATCTTCTTTACTTTATTTCCATTATTATTTGATGATGAACTCCAATATTATGAGTAACTAAAACTCTCTTTGATTAAGGGCGATTTCAAGCCCGAAATATGAATCTATATTTGATATGAAAAACTTGTTCTCTTGCATTCATTAATGTTATTGATTGATTTCTACCATGCTAATATTGTCTATGGATTATTTGTTAAGGGTTTAAGTTCGAAATTGAATCATTAATTCTTAGTCTATTTGCTAGTTTAGATTTTCTTCGACCCGTAATTGTCTAGAGAAGATAAACACAAGTAGTAATATGTGGGTATTGATGATGGGACTTTGTTAAGTACCCATATGTAGAAATCAACACTAGTAGGTGATTCATGCTTTTGAGTTCATCACTAGGAGCAACCTTATCTCACAGAACTTAGAGCACTTGTTCAAGTCAAACCTAGTAAGCGTACCTCTAGGAAACTTGGCAAGTAGGAACCAGAGTCGAGCGCTTCCGTATCCGGTGAGCTAGGAGATAATAACGGAATAGTTGAGCGTACTAATTATTCTAGGGTTGTTAGTAACATGATAATGTGAAGAATATAGCTATCTATCAATTTGGTTTGTATTCCGTGGTCTAGAATGAACCTTTAATCAATTACATCTCATAATTGAATACATTTTACAATTTTCAGCATTTCTACAACAAAATCATCTTTGCTAAGAGTATTTGCATAACAATTTGAACTTCATACCTCCCTTGGGACGATCCTACTTACATTATACTACTTGCTAGTTAAAGAGAAGTAGAGAAATTTATTTTTGCGAGTTTGACACCTCGTCAAAATTGGCGCCGCACGGGGAGGCGATGGCAAGTTTAGTTGTTATTTTTATTCTTAGTTGTTATTTTTGCTTTTGGTTACGATTTCTATTTACTTATTCAATCTCTTAGAATCGATTTTCGGTACTATTTCTTTGGTGAATGCGTGGAGAGGGCAGACCAAGTCCAATTGGTATACGTCTTCGTCGCACTTTACTTAAGGATTTCATTCGAGCAGTCAACACTCCACTTCCTCAAAGTTCTACACCAAGTGAATTCTCGGACTCGGACGAAGAGGAAGACAACACAATGGGAGGTCGACCACCTGCTCCAAGAACACTCAAGGAGCTCACTTCTCCAAACCTAGATCAAGCGACCTTTATGTATTCAACAATGGAAACATTGAGTTGAAACCACAATTGATTAACTTGCTGCCCAAATTCGGAGAGGTTTAGCGGGAGAAGATCCTAATCGTCACTTGCAACAATTCCATCATGTTATGACTAGTATGAAGCAAGCAACCTGCAGATGCGGATATGGCTATGATGACAGCTTTTCCTTTCTCTCTTTTTAGATATCTGCAGAGAGTGGTTCTTTTGCTTACCCGCTGGAAGCATAACCACATGGAATGGGATGAAGAAATTGTTCCTTGAGAAGTATTTTCCAAAGATCAAAAGCAGCCGTGATTCGCAAGGAGATTTGTGGTATTAGGCAAGTGTCGGGAGAGACTCTCCATGAGTATTGGGAGCGCTACAAGAAGCTTTTAGCTAGTTGTCCACACCACCAAATCGTGATCAACTTGTGATTCAATATTTCTACGAGGGTTGCTTTCTAATGATAGAAATTTGATCGATGCCGCAAGTGGTGGTGCACTTACCAACAAGACCATTGCGGAAGCTACAAGTTTGTTGGAGAATATGGCTGCGAACCTTCAACAATTCTACACTCGAGATGAATCAGCAGTAAGGAAGGTGAATGAAGTTGGCAATTCTTCACACATGGAACAAAGGATGGGCAACATGGAGAGAATGATGACTCAAATAGTCTGAATTGTCATACCATCATCATATACCGAAGATGTTGAGCAAGCAAGTGCTATGTACCAAAATCAGCAAAGGCCGAGGTACGATCCGTACTCCAACACATACAATCCAGGTTGGCGTGATCATCCGAATTTCAGCTATGCCAACAAGCAAGCTGCCGCAAATCCTACTTTCAATCAACAAGGAGGATATCAATTCATGCAAAGACCACCACAAGAAACTCAAGGCACGAGTATAGATGACAAGTTGAATCTCATTCTCAACACAATGGTGCAAGATAAGCAAAAGACAGCAATGGATATGAAGGACATCCGAACACAAATGGGTCAATTAGCTAATGCCGTGAGCAAATTGGAAGCACAAGCAGAGGGAAAACTTCCTTCGCAACCAATAAATCACAAGGAGAATGCCAATGCTATTGAGTTACGAAGTGGGAAGCAAGTAGAGAAACCTAAACATCACCGGTGTCCCATGAACTGATTTGGAGAAAGAAGAGGGTGAAACAAATCCTAAAAAAGGCTGACCGGAACAAATTCTAACTCTAAAACTCATGTTTCTACTTATGTTACTTCTCCGCCTTTTCCTAGCAGGTTTGCAAAGTCGAACAAGGAGACATTGTACCAAGAGCTTTTGGAAATCTTCAAGAAGATTGAAGTGAACATTCCACTCATTGAGGCGATAAGGCAAGTTCCACGTTGGGCAAAGTTCTTGAAGGAATTGTGCACTAACAAGCACAAATTGACCGGTAACGAGGTAATGAGTGTGGGGGAGAATGCTTCGGCATATCTTCAAAAGAAACTCCCACCTAAGTTGAAAGACCCCGTAGTTTCACCATACCATGTACTATTGGTAAAATCAGGTTTGAACGTGCTATGTTAGATCTAGGAGCATCCATTAATGTTATGCCTGCCTCCGTTTATGAATCATTGAATCTTGGACCTCTTAAGAATACCCCGGTATTGTTATACAACTTGCCGATAGGTCTAATTCTTACCCGAAAGGGGTTATTGAAGATGTTTTGGTGCAGGTCAATCAACTCATATTTCCACTGATTTCTATGTTCTTGACATGATGGATGAAGATTCACCATCGTCTACTCCCTTGTTTGTTGGGTAGACCATTCATGAGAACCGCTAGAACAAAGATTGATGTTTTCAAGGGCGCTTTAACTATGGAATTTGATGACGAAGTCATAAGTTTCAATATCTTTGAGGCTATGAGATATCCTAGTAATGTGCATTCCTGTTTTTCAATTGATATTATTGATTCTCTAGCTCAATGATTTTTGAATTGAATGGTGAAGATGTTTTAGAAAACACCATAGTGGAAGGTTTAGGTTATGGAAAATACAAAGACATTGAAAGTGAATTGTCTATTTGTGATGAGCTTAAAGAGGCTGTTTTATCTCTTAACTCATTACAAGAAGTTCCACCAAAATATAATGTGTCTTATGTTTCTTTGCCGCTTACTAATGAGAAACTTTTACCGTCGATTGTGCAGCACCTATTCTTGAGTTGAAACCTCTTCCTGATCACCTTAAATACGTGTATTTAGGTGACAAGGAAGAATTACCTAAGTGATCATTGCCAACAACCTTACCAAGGTGCAAGAGGAGAAGCTTGTTCGAGTGCTAAAGAGAGTACAAGTCTGCCATTGGGTGGACCATTGCCGATATCAAAGGAATCGGTCCTTCCACATGTATGCACCGAATACTTCTTGAGGAGGGGGCAAAACCAACAAGGGAAGCTCAACGTCGCTTGAACCCTCCGATGATGGAAGTAGTCAAGAAAGAAATCCCGAAGTTGTTGGAAGTAGGGGTGATCTATCCCATATCCGATAGCAAATGGGTGAGCCCGATTCAAGTCGTTCCAAAGAAGTCCTAATCACGGTGGTGAAAACGAAGATAATGACTTGGTTCCAACTAGAATCCAGACTGGTTGGAGAGTGTGCATTGATTACCGAAAGCTCAACTCTACCACCCGAAAGGACCATTTTCCCTTACCATTCATTGATCAAATGCTTGAAAGGTTGGTTAGACATGCTTATTATTGCTTTCTTGGACGGTTTTTCAGTTATATCCAGTTGTAATAGCTCCGGAAGATCAAGAAAAGACAACGTTTACTTGCCCTTTTGGCACTTTTGCGTATAGACTATGCCATTTGGCTTGTGCAATGCACCACCACTTTTCAACGTTGTATGGTAAGTATATTCTCGTATTATGTGGAAAGCATCATAGAAGTGTTTATGGATGATTTCAGCGTGTATGGTGATTCTTTTGACAAATGCTTAGATAACCTTGCACTTATTCTTAAAAGATGCGTAGAAACTAATCTTGTGCTTAATTGGGAAAAATGTCACTTTATGGTCAATCATGGGATTGTGCTAGGTCATGTTGTATCCTCTAAGGGGTTAGAAGTTGACAAGGCTAAGATAGATTTGATTCGGAACTTACAATACCCCACAAATGTGAGGGAGGTTCGCTCTTTTCTTGGTCATGCAGGTTTTTATAGGAGATTCATCAAGGACAAGAAGGGCAGTGAGAATACTGTAGCGGATCATCTGAGCAGATTGGTTGTGTCCGAAGAAGCAATTCCTTTGCATGATAGCTTCCCGGATGAGCAACTCTTTGCGGTTGGTGGCACAACTCCATGGTACGCCGATATCGTTAACTTCTTGGTGACGGGACAAGTACCTAGTTCCATGTCTACATTTCAAAAACACAAGCTTAAGAAGATTGCTAAGCAATATATATGGGATGAACCTTATTTGTGGAAGCATTGCTCGATCAAATGATCCGCAGTGCGTACTTGAATCCGAGTTCCAATCAATTCTGAATTTTTGTCACTCATATGCTTGTGGTGGCCATTTCGGAGCCAAGAGGACAGCCCTCAAGGTTCTCGAAAGTGGTTTTTATTGGCCTACATTGTTTAAGGATGCATATCTATGTTGTAAGGCTTGTGATAGGTGTCAAAGGACAGTGCAACCTTGTTGCTAGAAACCAAATGCCGCAAACACCAATTCTCGCCGTTGAGATTTTTGATGTTTGGGGTATCGATTTTATGGGGCCTTTTGTGAATTCCAATGGGAAATTTTTTATACTTCTTGCTGTAGATTATGTTTCTAAGTGGGTGGAAGCTAAAGCCACCCCTACCAATGATTCTCATATTGTTTGTGAGTTTGTGAAGGAACATATCTTTTCTAGGTTTGGAACACCTCGAGTGGTGATTAGTGATGGAGGTTCGCACTTCAAGACATCCTTTCACGCTCTTCTAAAGAAGTATAACATTTCTCATAAAGTTGGCACACCGTATCATCCACAAACGAGCGGTCAAGCTGAAATTTCCAACCGGAGATTAAGTCCATCTTAGAGAAGACGGTGAATGTTACAAGGAAAGATTGGAGTTATAGACTCAATGACGCTTTGTGGGCGTATAGGACAGCTTATAAGACACCCATCGGTATGTCTCCTTTTAGGCTTGTCTATGGTAAACCTTGCCATCTTCCCGTCGAACTTGAACACAAAGCTTATTGGGCTATCAAGGTATGTAATATGGAATTAGATGCAGTGGTGAACATAGGAAACTTCAGCTCAATGAGTTAGAAGAGATACGAAATGATGCATATGAAAGTTCACGCATTTACAAAGAAAAGACCAAGGCTTTCCATGATAAAATGATTTCCCGAAAGAGTTTTGAAATAGGGCGAAAGTACTTTTATTCCATTCTCGTCTTAAATTGTTTCCCGGTAAACTTAGGTCCGTGGGTTGGACCATTTGTTGTTACTAATGTATTTGCGCATGGTGCGATTGAGATAACTAGTCCCAAAACAGGCCCGATTTCCAAGGTTAACGGCCATCGCTTGAAACCATACTATGAGCAGTTGTGACGGAGAATCGGGATATGATCACATTGAGTGACCCACTCCTCTGGAGGAGTAATTGGAGCCGAAAGTCGGGCCGACGACGTAAAACCAAGCGCTAAGTGGGAGGCAACCCACCGGTTTTGTATCCTTCCCTTTATCTTTTTATTTTTAAGCATTTTATCTTTATTGTTTTTGCATATCATTTGCGGAATTTCCCACCTTGAACCTTCTTTGGATGATTCAATTTTACATTGAGGACAATGTAAAGTTTAAGTGTGGGGGAGCATTTATATGTTTGTATAGTTTGTTTTATGCGTTTAGTAGTTTTTATGCGTTTAGTAGTTTTATTCAAAAAAAAAAAAAAAAAAAAAAAAAAAAAAAAAATTGTGCTTTTTGAACTCCGAAATCTAGAAACTTGTGCCTTTAGGATGACACCATTAGTGGATGGAATCATTTTGATTGCAGGAGTTGAGGAACCCATTAATTAACAAGAACGAACATAGCTCAGGAATCACAAATAACATGATAGTCGTTACCATATCTCGAATATCACCATATCGCATTCTATTTTTATTTTTTCATATTTATCTATTGTTCTCTAAGTGTTTTGGTGGGTCACTAAACATCGACGTGTTATTACTGCTAGGATGAAATAGAGCGATTGAGTTGCTAAAAAAAAAAAAAAAAAAAAAAAAAAAAAGAAAAAGAAGAAGAAAAAGAAAAGAAGAGACCGACCAATTAGACCAAACGGAATAAGAATGACACTTGGGAATAGCAGATGTGTGAAACGTAGTCCCCGTCTCCGTCGCCTAAACAAGCGTGGAATGCAGGATCCAAGGCAACTATCATGTACTTGCTGACAAGAAGCATGCGCTTGGATCCAGTTTGATCTAATCATGCCGTCTAAAAAAAAAAAGTGAAAAAGAAAAGAAAAAGAAAAGAAAGTATTATATTTGGTGAATAAAGTCACTCCTGGTTCCCTTGTATATGCCAGTGAGTTGATGTAGAAATAAGTTTGTTGATCACTGGTTCCCTTGTATATGCCAGTGTGTTAACACTAGAATTGACCAGTAGCTCAATCCAATAGGATTAGGTTCATCTTAGCAGTGACCTTCAGACAGATATGGGAAACATCGAACACTTGTGAACATTCGCCAACATCTACATCTATATCCATCTTCTTAATCTTTTCATTGTGATTGTGGTTTGTTAATTTCCGAGTATTGTGGCTTATTCGACTATCTAATTAGAGCTTTATTTACTTATATATGAACTGAACTTGTGCAAGGTACCTCCTCCTGTAGTCATTTTGGATTCGTTCATTGATTTGTCACAAATAGACGGAGTTTGAAATATAGGTTTTGTAGGCAGACCTCTTGTAAACCTTCACGAGACTAAAACTCGTCCACTAGGGACACCTAGGGGTTCAAAGGCCTGTTATTCATGCTTAGAGTAACCGTAGCCTCGACGAGACGGAGTTGTATGTATCTTTTAGAATTATTTTGTTTGATTTGCTCGAGGACTAGCAAAGTCTAAGTGTGGGGGAATTTGATAGGTGTCTAAAACACCTTGATATTTATCTATTGTTTATGCTTTCTTCGCTAAGTTTTCTTGTAAAATATGTATCTTATGTGTGAATTTGAGTTTTTAGGTGCTTTGGAGTCGCGCGGAGCAAAAGAAGAAGAAATCATTCATTTTGAGCAAGGAACGGAATTTGGTCATTTCACATGCGGGTGATACTCGGAGTCGGCCAAGAATATGCGCAACAAGGAAGTAAATAGGCGGTCGGTTCATGGCCCGACAAGCCAAGTATCACTATGGTGGCTTTTATCTAAAGAATGGGTGCCTAGAACCATTTATGGGTAACCCCTTATCTTTGTCTCTTGGGTGGGTTTATCCATTCTCAATTCCTACGAAAGCCTAGAATTAAGAGAAGTGTTTATTTTCACTTTTCATTATGTGGGCTGAATTTGAGAGAGGGAAGATGGCTGCCACCGTTCATGGCACTGGAGAGAAAGTAGATCGAATTCAGGGCTGGATTAAATCGAGAGCTGAGGAGATGAAATCTCTGAAATAGAGAGGGGTTTTTGAATGAGATGAGGGAACTGAGTTTGAGGAAGGCTTGAGCCTGAGTTGGGTTTTACACGAAGAAGGAAAGATCAAAGTAGTAGTGGGTGATTAGATGGAGAGGGATATGAAGAACTTGTTGTTCGTAGTATGAAGACTGCAGCAGAGTTTGGGTTAATAAATGGCTGGAGTTCACGGTGGTTTTAGCTCGAATCGATCTTTGAATTGAGTTCGAATTGAAGTTGATTTTGGGTTTTGAATAGATTGAACTCGTGGTGGTTTCGATTTTGTTTGAGGGTTTGTTAATTGCCGAGAAAATCGGAAAGAAGATGGAGTTTCACTATCGAAGAATCGATGTTGCTTTGCCATTTGTTTGTATGAATGAATGGGTGTGTGCTTGTAATAGTGTTGCGGGGATAAATGGCAGCAGTGGTGGACTGGTGATGTTGGCGGTTCCACGACATCTTTGTCATTGTTGTGGGTTATCAATCTTGGGAGCGACAGGTTTGGTGAGGGTGCTTGCAACCGAGAAGAGACTCAAGTCTCTGCCGCTATGTAGCATAGTGGAGCCATGATTGCGAGGCAAGGCTAGAATGGACCTAGGGACTTGAACTCAGTCAGTTGCCGCCGTTATTTGTAAATGTATGTTTAGGACTCGCAGAGTCAAATATGTGCCATGGAATTGTGGTGGTGTTGATGATGGTTCTAGTGGATTCTATAATTGGCTAGCTGATGTAGACTGGAATGAAGTGTAAACTAACATTGCAATTACAGATGATGCAATACAAGAGAAAGATGGCAATGTTGCAGGAGGTTGATAAGGCTACAGGCCATGGTGCAGAGAATGGATGAAATCGGGGATGTGTTGTGCTTGCAGTGCGGTTGTGGGCTGTCATTGGTGTTGAGCCGGAGCTAGTTAGGCGAAGGGGAGTCGAACTAGAGCTGTAGTAGCTGAAAGAGTGAAGCAGCATGTACATGAACTGAGATTGCAGCTGTTGGCCAGAGAAGATTCAGGTGGTGACAGAGTGAAGCAGCTAAGATGAAATGAGTTGAGTATGAATGCAAGTGACTGAGATTGGTTATGGAAATATGTGAGGAATGTATGGATGAACCAGTTACTGAAGGACTAGATGGCTTTGGCTTTAAGATGCAAAGAGTTGGTGACAAAGACAAGGATTTGGTTACAACCAACAATGAAATGGTTGTGCTGTTAAATTGGGGCCTGGATTCACAGTGCAGTAAATGATGGTGGATACAATGGGTTTGAGCACTAGTGATGGAAGTGGAGATGCAGTATGCTGTTGCTGTTGGAGTTTTGAACTAAGAAGTAACTGAGTCATTGCAATTGTAGTTGGTATTGCAGAAATTGCAGGACTCGAATGGTTGGTGTTGTTCGATAGGACTGATCATGAAGTCGATGTGCAAGAATACTTACGGTGATGGATGAGGTTGCGGTTTGTGGTGGCGAGTAAGTGATGCCAGAAGAGTCGCTTTTGCAAGCCATGGCTGAACCGAATGTGCAAGAAAGAAGAGAATGGCGGTGCGTTCTTTGGAATGAAATTGCAGTCTAGAATGGTGCAATGGATTGGCTGAGAAGTGTTAGCTTTGTTTTGTCGCTGGTTGAGTTGGTGTTGCAATGGAAAAATGCGTTGGAAGCTTTGGAGGAACTGAGCGGAATTGCAGGTCATAGTTGTCACTTTGAATGACCGAGCTTGAGTCATCATGTACATTGCAAAGTTGTAGTCGACGCTGCGAGGTGCGGTCGCGAGCCGGGAAGAACAAGAACAAGGGCAACAGCCATCTTGGCCGTGAAGCCGGAGACGCTCTGACCATCATGGCCGAGCGCAATGATTGCGCGGCTCACTGCCAAGCAATTCACCCACTCGATCTAACTCGATTCTAACTCGGCCTTCCGACTCGTTAAGCGTTGACCGTTATTGACCTCGTCGCATTTAACGGTTGACTATTACGATTGACCGGTGATTGTTGACATTCCCGAAATCACCGAGGCAATTTTCCGGGTGATTTCCCGGCCATTTCCTGCCGGAAACCCAGTTTTCCGGCGAGCATATTTTTGGGACATATTTTCACATGGGTTTCTCTCACATGGTTCATGGGCTTGGTGGACTTTTTGGTGATGGACTTTGAAGACCTAATTTTGGAAAGTGGGAAGGCTATAAAAAGAAAAGGTTTCTATTCTTTTAGAGATGAGGACGTATTCTTCTTGGAGTTTTGCAGAGAGCCGGAGCTAGGGTTTGCTTTCTTTTAATATTTTCATCTTCTTTACTTTATTTCCATTATTATTTGATGATGAACTCCAATATTATGAGTAACTAAAACTCTCTTTGATTAAGGGCGATTTCAAGCCCGAAATATGAATCTATATTTGATATGAAAAACTTGTTCTCTTGCATTCATTAATGTTATTGATTGATTTCTACCATGCTAATATTGTCTATGGATTATTTGTTAAGGGTTTAAGTTCGAAATTGAATCATTAATTCTTAGTCTATTTGCTAGTTTAGATTTTCTTCGACCCGTAATTGTCTAGAGAAGATAAACACAAGTAGTAATATGTGGGTATTGATGATGGGACTTTGTTAAGTACCCATATGTAGAAATCAACACTAGTAGGTGATTCATGCTTTTGAGTTCATCACTAGGAGCAACCTTATCTCACGTAACTTAGAGCACTTGTTCAAGTCAAACCTAGTAAGCGTACCTCTAGGAAACTTGGCAAGTAGGAACCGGTAGTCGAGCGCTTCCGTATCCGGTGAGCTAGGAGATAGTAACGGAATAGTTGAGCGTACTAATTATTCTAGGGTTGTTAGTAACATGATAATGTGAAGAATATAGCTATCTATCAATTTGGTTTGTATTCCGTGGTCTAGAATGAACCTTTAATCAATTACATCTCATAATTGAATACATTTTACAATTTTCAAAGATTTCTACAACAAAATCATCTTTGCTAAGAGTATTTGCATAACAATTTGAACTTCATACCTCCCTTGGGACGATCCTACTTACATTATACTACTTGCTAGTTAAAGAGAAGTAGAGAAATTTATTTTTGCGAGTTTGACACCTCGTCACACACCTTCGGTTTTAATATCAATAGTAGTCGAAATCTTCATTAGATCACCTGAGATGGATATCCTGCAAATCTCAGGATTTCCTATACATGTCTCTTTATCTATTTTAGCAAGGTTACCATGCTTCTCACCAATGGCTTTGAAATTTGCAGAAGACCAAGGATGTAGTATAAGCCCTTTTATTCGACCCACCATTTACATTTTCTCGGCGCCTCTCAGGAGGTAGTTTCATCTTCATATGATCTTTGCTTTATTTCAATTTTTGTACCCTCCACCAACCAGGTCAATGGAGTCCATGCTTTCATCCATTCTCAATCGAGGTTTGGGTAAAAAGAATCTCTTTTCGCTCCAATTGAAGTTAGCTTTAGATACTGTTCCATTGTAATTTATGAGAAATAGCTTTTGCAACTTTGTTCCAAGATAAGGACCCCTCAATTGATATTGTAATCGCTCTTGACATTCTTGATTTAATGTTGTCGAGTCTTTGTCTTCATGGGATGTTGTAAAGTCTTGAAGAGTAGGTACCGGTTGAATGATTCTGCTTCTTTCATCTAACCGAGATTCAAGTACTTCACCTAAACTCCACCAACTTCCATCATTGTCCCCTCTTGGTACATATATGGAGTTATTAGTTCTTTTGCTTGAGTCATGTCTAGCAAATTTAAGATATTTCCTCTGGCTGTCATTCTTCCTTACTTCAATTAAGAAGGAAAAAGCTTCATCTCTCCTGGTCCAACGATGTTCGTTAGCCTTTTTCCTTTTTCCAATCAATTTTTCTAACATATCTATGAGCCAAGCACCGATCTCTCGTTGAGAAGAGAACCCAAACCTCCCCTCATTGTTTTTTCTTCAAGTCTCAAACCGTTCTTTCTTTTTCCATCGCCACCTTAGAAATATCGAATATTTTCCAATCAATTTGCATCAATCTCCTGGGATCCGCCATTCTTGAGTTGACTCGGTAGGAAACGAGTTGCGAGACCCTCTCTCTCCTCTCTCCTATTTTTGTAATTTAAAATGAACGTGTAGCCGACCATAAGTGTTCCTTGAATATGAAGAATATTGAGAGGTTCGGGTGATGATGATAACTTGTCGCTAAACATAGGCTTTGTGAAAACATACTCAGGTTCGACTGACAAGTTATCGTACCGATCTTAACTCTATAATTTCCAAACTTATGTTCGACAGATTCAAGTACAAAATAAGACAACTGAACTTAGCATTGTTCCTCATAAAGTGAAGTTCGACTAACATTTTTTAGTTTAATTATATCAGCACGATTGTTCATCAGCACCGTCATATCATGAAGAACAATGAAAAATTCAAATTTTACAAATTTGTTTCAATTGGTATCCAAACTTCACTCTGTAGTTGTTGTAAATCATGGTTTTTTTGGATTCAATCATAATCTATCCATCATATATAAAATAAGTAAGACGTAGATTTGTGGGAAATACTTTTTAATTGTATATTTGCTTGCCATGAGAGAAGAAAGAAAGAAAGAAAATAAATTAAAATTAAAAAAAGAAACATTCAAAAAGTGAAAAAAGTTAAAAACAAACTTTTAAAGAATTTTAAGAAAATAAAAAATATGAGAATAAAAAAATAATTAATTAATTAACTAATCAAGGATATCTAATTATATTAATATACTATTCATTAATATAAACCACTAAATAAATCAGGGTAGTACTGTCATTATGAAAAATGATGGATAACGGACCACATACAATTGCTATTTCATGACCTAGTTTTGTCATATTCGGTATGCCCCAAAAAAATCTGTATGCCCCCAAATCAGGATTCTGCAATTTAGTTAAAAGTTTCCCAACTACACTTGAAAGTTGAAACACCATGATGAGCGGCATGAGCCATCAGCAATATTCATGAATGTTTCCCTAAAATAGGAGTATATGAAAGACTAGGGGAACCGATAACGCATCCCACATTCAATAGAAATGGAGAAGTGTATTAACAAGGCAGATTTTGATCCGTTAGGCCATTACATTTTGTCATTTCAGGGGCAGTATCCCACCAACAACCCAATGTAGCATCAAATTCCTCCTAACGGTGCTTTTATAATCATAATGTTCCCCGAAAGTTAATTAAAACAAAATATATCAATTTTTAATTCATTTAAAACATACTTTAAAAACCATTTTTATGCTATTAGTGCTCACTCCATCACAAAACAATTCCCACCAGATTGTGTCTCAAATAATGGAAGCCATTAATGCTCTCCATTTCTTTCCCACTTCAAAACCCAATCGTCCATCATTGCCAACCTCAAAACTAAGTCTAAAGCCTGCTCAAAATTTCTTAAAACAATCCAATATACACCGAGTTGTATCCGTAACCACACCGGAACCAAGTCCAATACTTGATCAGAATCATCGTCCTATTAACGTAACAATCAATTCCAACCCATGTAATGAGTTACAAGAAGATATACAAGAGTCAGTCACGGCATACTGGGATTACCAATTTCTCTTTGTATCGCAACGGGCCGAAACAGACGAACCCGTACAACTTCAAGTAGTCGAAGGGGAAGTTCCATCTGACTTTCCACCGGGAACATATTATCTAACCGGACCAGGAATTTTTTCAGATGATCACGGTTCCACAGTTCATCCACTTGATGGTCATGGCTATCTTCGAGCTTTTAAAATCGATGGCGATGTACAGTATTCGGCAAAATATATCAAGACTGATGCTCAGAAAGAAGAATGCAATAGTGAAACCGGAGAGTGGACGTTTACTCACCGTGGACCCTTTTCAGTTTTGAGGGGTGGCAAAAAGTTTGGAAACACTAAAGTTATGAAAAATGTTGCTAATACTAGTGTCCTGAAATGGGGTGGCAAATTACTTTGTTTATGGGAAGGTGGCGATCCTTATGAGATCGATATCGAAAACGATCATTTGGATACCGTTGGTATATTCGATCTGATTAATCGTCATCATTTACAGCCGGGGGATATAGCTTCAGGTGGTGTTAATCAGATTTCAGATGATGCAAAGGAGGATTCCGGTGATGGTGGTGGTGGTTTTTGGGATTTTGCTACTGGAGTGGTGAAACCTATTCTTCATGGTTAGTATATGGTATCTTTGTTTTTAGTGGCCAACCACAATTTTGTCACCCAAAGAGGTGCAACAAGATGACATATTTTATTTCTAAACAATTGAGGCCGGCAAAATTTTGGACTAATCATTGGATTTGATGGTACACCCATTTTGATGATTCATACTGTCCTTTAACTGTGGGCTGTGTAGGAATATTC
This sequence comes from Papaver armeniacum, assembly GCA_023531295.1. Lineage (NCBI taxonomy): Eukaryota > Viridiplantae > Streptophyta > Magnoliopsida > Ranunculales > Papaveraceae > Papaver > Papaver armeniacum. Next base: position 66,961 of record JAJJWW010000311.1, on the reverse strand, counting down.
AAGATGCCACCTAAACGGCTTTTGTCGCATTACAAGATTGATCCTACTCTAGACAGACTTTTGACTGTTTCGTGCAACGGAGAAGATATGCTCATTCCCCGCAGTTCTTTCACCTTCTACGGTAACTAACATGCAATCATACACCTTGATTTATTGTGTACTATTTGCGAATCAGCTTGTATTTGAGTCGGATTTAATTTTGTAGTCTTAAAATTATTCTGTCATTCTATTATTTAGTAATTTTTAAGTAAGATTTAATAGGTGGAATTCAGATAAGTCAGATTCAGGAGTGAACTAAGATTTAATAGGTAGAATTCAGATAAGTCGGATTCAGACGAGTCAGCCGAGTGAGAAACCAAAAAAAACACCCCAATATGTTCTGGATTGGTTTTAAAATTGTGAAATGAAAACCTAAAGCTATACTACAGAATTTTAATTTGGTTTTGTTGTTTTGGTTGCAGAATTTAATTCAAATTTCAAGCTATTACAGAAGCAAAAATTCCATATACCTGAGCACATGATGATCCATGACTGGGCTTTCACAGAGACACATTATGTCTTATTTGGCAATCGCATTAAGCTTGATATTCCTGGTACATATTACCCATCCCTAATTACACCATTTGACATAATCCTCGAAGATCACCTTGTCAAAGAATTACTGTTTTTATGATTTGAATTATAGGATCAATGTTGGCGTTATCTGGATTGTCTCCAATGATAACTGCATTATCAGTGAATCCAAACAAGCCAACATCACCTATCTACGTGCTTCCTCGGTTTCCTGATAAAGTCAAAAGCAATAGAGATTGGACAATACCCATCGAAGCTCCTTCTCAGATGTGGGTTCTGCATGCTGGAAATGCTTTTGAGCTCACTGACCAAAGAGGGAATTTAGAAATTCAAATCCATACTGCTATTTGTTCCTACAAGTGGTTCAACTTCCACAAAATGTTTGGTATATTTATTTCTTTTCGCCAACTAATAACTGCTACAACTACCCAATCTAACAATTTCCCATTTGAAAAAACAGGATATGATTGGAAAACTGGCAAATTAGACCCTTCCTTCATGAATGCAGTAGATGGGGATGAAAATACCTTGCCACACCTGGTGAAGGTATTTTAATATACAAGTGATCTTGTTGTAAATTTGCCATCATTGCTTGTTCAAACTACTAGCATCAGATAAAGGAATAATGATAGTTTGTTGGACAATGTAGGTATCTATCAAACTCCAATCAGATGGGAATTTTGAAGAATGTTCGGTCGAAGCTCTAAACAATTGGAGTAAACCAACAGATTTCCCGGCGATCAATCCAGCATTCTCTGGTAGCAACAATACATGCATTTATGCTGCAACTTCTTCTAATACTCGTCAAAGCTTGCCACACTTTCCATTCGATACAGTAGTAAAGTTAAATTTAGTTGACAAGTCCGTCTCAACATGGTCAGTTGGAAATAGATGCTTTATCGGCGAACCTGTTTTTGTCCCCAAAGGAACGGATGAGGAAGATGGATACCTTGTAGTAATAGAGGTAAGAATTAACATACATTTATTCTTATACCGATTTATGTTGTGAACGAAGCTCATATTCAGATGAGCGCCTGATTTATTTTTCGTATATATCAATGTTAATTTTCCCCGCCTGCAGTACGCAGTATCAATACAGAAGTGTTACATGGTGATATTAGACCCTAAGCTGATAGGGAGAAGTGAGGATGCACTCGTAGCAAAACTTGAAGTTCCTAAACACTTAAATTTTCCTCTTGGGTTTCATGGATTTTGGGCAGCAGCTGATTAAATTGTGTATAAGCATATAAGAAATATCAATGTAATAAAATTTTATTTTAATCTATTGGGACCTGTCAAGCTTGTTCATTTGTGTGTATTGACATCCAAAATCCCACCTGAATACTGTACGTTGAACAGAGGAAGCACTAATCAAGGTCCAGAATTATTTACCAGATTCTTTTCTAGACCACTAGCCGCCTGATTGATTAAATGTGTGCAAAAAAAAAAAAAAAAAAAGACAAAAGAAAAAAAAAAAAAAAAGAGAATTTGTTTATTTTTAAATACAACTAATCCTCGTGAGATTGGGGTATACCCAATTTTAAAGGGACACTTTTTGTGGGTTTTAGGGGGAGTCCTAATGGGTAAGTTACAAAACTACCATTTTTCTTTAAAAACCTATTACCCTAAATCAGTTTTAATCTTTTCATTTCATCTTCTTCTTCTCCTCCACAACCCTACCGTCCACCCAGGGACGAAGCTAGGATTTATTGTTTGGGGGACAAATATATATAAGTATAGTAGTTTCGTCGTAAAAGTAGGCGGTCGAAGGCCGCAATTTTTTTTTAGGCTTTGGTATTTTCCTTCAAATGATGTCACCAAAATATCCAATAAGTTGTTAGATGTTTAGATTTATGGTTGGATTTAATATTTTGATATTTTTCACTTCTTTCCTACGTAATTTTGATATTTAAAACAAGTTTTGTACGATAAGTACCTAATATCAGTAATTTTTAAAGTGTATAGTAGAGGATTCAAGGCTCTCTATGTAATATACAAAGATAAGGAGGACAAATCTATAAATACTTAAAATTTTCAAGCTTAAAATGGTAATTATGTAAAGCCTAATTATGTAATTAGGAAATCCTAGGGGGGGGGGACTGCTGTCCCCACTAGACTGGGTGTAGCTCCGTGCCTGCGTCCACCACCCCCACCACCACCAAAACTCGTCGATCAATTCGTTAAAATCGTCGATTCGAAAACTCCGATTAATCTTCATCAATGGATCCACCACGGAAGAAGGCAACTCGTATGAAAGAAACTAATCGAAAACCCAATGAATATAACCCCGGAATTGCAAGTTTGGTTGCTAAGAAAGTGAAGAAAAAACGGTTGAAGAAGAAGAAATTGAACCCGTTGAAACACGTGAAATGGTGCGCTTAAGAAAGTAAGGGCTTGTTTAAACTCACTCTAGTACTTGATTTCATGTTTGCATGTCAAATTAGGTCGGAAAATTGAATTTGTGAATTGGCAGTTCTGCGCACCTGAAGGTTTTTTGTTATCGACCTTTCCGGTTTTCATAGTTAGGGTTTGGCCGGGAGGGTATAAGGTTGAAGAACTTGCCGGTACCGTATAGTTTCAGAATCGCTACTAGCAGGCTGGCCGGAGTTATTCATCTGTATACCATTCCGGCGTCCTTTTTTTTAAAATGAAGCCGACATCTTATTATTGTTTACCCTTCCGGCTACTTGTTTAGAATGTTTCCTGATGCGTAGAATTTTTTCGTCCGGAAGGGCATTTATATAAAACCATTCCGGCTGTTTGTCAGCCGGCGATGTGTGGGAAATGGACCTTTCCGAGCAGTTTAGTGAAAATCCTTCTTTTTTTTTTTGTGAGCGGAAGGCTATTTTGATGATACACTGCCGGCTTTGGCTTAGCCGGCACTCATCTTTTGGTCGACCTTTCCGGCCATTTTTCTGCCGGATATGTTGTATATGTATACCCTGCCGGCCTGTAATGTTTTTTTTCTAAATTGTTCTTGTTCAAATTGCGAATGGCAAAGAAGAAAGCAGCTCTGAAAACAGCTCTTAGTCCTCCTTCAAACCCTCCTCGTGTTGGTGATAAACTCTTGTCTTCAAAACATCAGGGGTATATATTATGCCGGGAACGACAAAGGTCTTGGAAACACTATCTGAACCCAGTGATTCAGACGAGACTCCAGATGAAGACCAATCAATTCCATCTGGTAAAAGAGGTGATGATGATGATGTTGATGAAACCAATCCGGTTGCTGGAGGAGGTAACAATGATGATGATGATGGTGATCAAGACATGCTTGAGGCTGGAGGAGGTAATGATGATGGTGATGATGATGATGGTAATGGAGATAAAGGTAAGAATATCATCGAAGATGAAATTGTTGAAGAGGAAGAGGAACAAGAAGAAGAAGGAGATGGAGATGGAGAAGGAGAACAAACTCTAGCTATTTTTCAAGCCACCGAAGTTTCGGCTTCAACTTCAACCGGAACGAAGAAGAGGGCGATCACTAAATCGGATGATTCTCATATGCCTCCCAAACACTTGATGGTTGCACTGAAAGAAGGTGAGCCTCCAAAAGGGACCCCAGCGGATGGTGGAGATGTTCTTTTTGGATACAAAGACTCATGGGCATGTACGGTCCATAATACTATCGTAAGTAATGTTAATCCGTATTTGTTATTTATTCAAGTGTGTAACTATCTTAATTAAATTTGCGTCAAGTGTTTGTTTCTTTTCATTTTGTTTTTTTTGGTATTTGGGATCACAAGCATGCCATCCGTCTCATGAGGCGCCAAGCTTCGTGTTCAGTGACTCATACTTGGGATCTTGACATGGAATGTGAGGAGGTGAAAGTGATTGTGAGGAACTCCGGGTTGTGGCATGCGGTGGAGAGTTCGAATATTGATCTTGATAAAGTTACCGTATCTGCATTCTGTGAGAGGTTCTACGGAGAGACTGATACTCTGTTATTCCCATTCTGTGAGATGGCGATAAATCTCGATGATGCTCAACAAATTCTAGGACTCAAGGTTGATGGAAAAGCAGTCACTGAGGGATTCGATAATGCCATTTCTTTCGGGAAGATTTACGAATTGAGCAAGAAATTGTTCTGGTTGGAGTCGAGTTCGGACGGATGATGTTCTTGACAAGAAGGATGGTCGACTAACCAAGAAGTTTAATAGAAGAAGTTGAGGGACAGATTATGGAAGACTCAGGAAATCCTTGATACGGAAGGAATGGTGCACCAGATGCGAATCAATGCTATCGCGGCCGCTTATTTGCTATACACCCTGGGCAAATGTATCTTCCCCGACAGTTTCGGAAACCAAGTGGAAGCCAGTTACTTGCAACTATTGGATCCCTTAAATGAGATGCGTGGGTATTCTTGGGGTACTGCGGTGGTCGCCTTCTTGAACAATGAGTTGAAAAAATGTTCTAGGGCACTCACTAAGCAATTTAACGGAAACACATGTCTCTTCCAGGTAATTTTTTTGTCTAGAACATTTATATTCGCAAAATTCTCGTAAGATAAGGTTCTTACTAAACTTTTTTTTTTTTTGCATAGGTTTGGATATATGAGAACTTCCCTTCTTTGTTCAAAGACAACTCTTACGTAAAAGTGGATAACAGTGTTCCAGTTCATTTGCCAAGATCGCAAAGGTACAGTTTTAAGGGTACTCAGGATAAGGAAATGCCGCAAAATCTTATGAAACTCCGAGACGGCATCGACAAATTGACTGCGGAAGAGGTGATATTTGATCTCAGACGAGAGGATAGAAATCAAGGTTTAATCCCAAGAGAAATGAAGTTGTTGCATTATACTATGGACCATTGATGATCGTGTTTGAAGGATTTTCAATGTACGATCCACATCGGGTAATGCGACAATTGGGTTGCGTCCAAGAAGAACCTCATTTCGATGAAGAAAAGCCGTTCTTTACTGTGAACCGAGATGACTACACCACCTCCCAAAAAACTATTAACGTCTCTTACGATCCAGCGCCAACTCAAGAACATTGGGACGATAGACCGGGCCGTAACATCGATGTGAGTCTTTTGGACGAGGTGACCACCGGTCATGAAGCTACTGAGAAATACATGGCGTGGTACTTGGGTTGGGCTCGGCCCTACCGTGATTAGGACAATGACTAATCAAGAACTGGCTCGTAAGAAGAAGATGGAATCGAAAGACCCAGCAACATTTCTTAAGATATTTGTAAGTATTTTAGAGTTGCTCTTACTATTTTAAGATTAATTGCATTACCGAATCATTCTATTAATTGTTTGTTGTTTAATTGAATATAGAAGGATCAGTTGAAGACCTTTGTGAGGGTGTTGTGTTGCGCGAAAGACAGAGGAGAACTTGTGCAAAGCAAAAACATTGACTATGCTTGCAATGTCGACAATGAGGATGCCCATCTATTTTTCAAGCAACTTCAGGCTGAAGTAAAGGCGGAAGAAAAAGCTATAAAGGAAGGACAAGCCAAGATAAAGGCTGATAAAAAGAGGACTCATAGTGCTCGTGGTGGTGAAGGTAGCAGTAGTGGTCTTGGTGGTGAAGGTAGTGTTCCAAAACGGGGCCGTGGTCGTGGCCAATGAATGCTTTCCTAGTTCATTTCTTTATGTTGTGGTGGACAAATTTTTAAGTTAATGGTGTGGAAAAATGTTTTTTACGGTTTATGGGACATGTTTTCGTATTTTGGACAAAAAATATTGGATTTCTAGTTGTTGAATGAATGGTTTGTTTAGCTTTTTAAAGTGTCAATACATTTGCCGGCATGCTTTTTTTAAGCTACCATGTCGGTTGTCCCAGGGCCGGCAATGTTGTGAAATGTCAAACTTCCGGCCCTGTCAACAAAAATGTGTAGTTACCAGGGCCGGCAAGGTAATACGACTCCTACTAAGCCGGTGTTTTTGTAGCCGGAATGGTACGAAAATAGAGACCCTGCCGGCCATATCTTGAAAAAAAAAACCATTCTTCTGATGCCTAAAATCATGTAAGGTCGGGAGGGAAACAAAACAAGAAAATCTCGGCGGTATTTTGGCCGGCATGCTAATGAACCCATACATTTCCGGCCGTTTTGAGACCCCGGCATTGTAGCAAATTTACGACCCCGCCGGCGGGTTCAAAATTCAAATTTTTGCAAGTACAATTGCATTGATTCACTTGTACTTGGACACTATAACGGCCAAATTTGGGCACCATCCTATAAATACACTACTTATCTCCACAAAACAACACACAACTATTTGCATATACTCTCCAAAGCTCATATCATCACACACTCTACCTAACTCACCCAATAGCTCTCTACACACAAGAAATGGCTTCATTTGATTCTAATGAAGATTTGGCAATCACCAAAGCTTGGTATGCAGAGACTAGAGTTCGAAGGCAGTCCTCCGTAAGGGTGGATTCCACAACCTTTTGGGCTAGGGTTCACAACACTTTTAGCCAAGAGTGTGGGAATCCTAACTCAAGAAGTGTTCAACAAGTGCACGATAGGCACATAGTCATTGAAAATGCGATACTTGCTTATTTAGCTATCCAAAAACCAATTTTCAACGCTCCCCACTTTAACTTGTCCATTGAACAATTTGTAAGTTTTTTTGTGGTTTATTTTACGTGATCAATGTTGTTTGATCTTCCTACTAAACACCACTAACAAAGTAAGTTTGTGTTATGTTTTTGTAGCATGAAGTCGCCAAAGCGCGCTACTTGGAGGAAAATGGGGAAGCATTCGCATTCGATGCAAGCTATCAATTCATGGAATCCAAATCCCGGAGTATGCCCCGTAGATGATGGAGGGTGTATCGTCTTTGGACGAAGATTGATGGATTTAGAAGTTTTTGTATAGGTTTTGTGGGTAGACCTCTATGTAAACCCTCACGAGACTATAACTCGTCCACTAGGGTCGCCTAGGGGTTCAAAGGCTTGATGCACATGCTAAGTGCATTCGTTTTCCGTCGTCAGGGATTAGGTTTTATGTTTCAATCAATGTAGTAAACAAAATTAAAGTAAATTACATCGTCATATTATGTCAGCCGGCAATGTTGTTTTTTTTTTTGCATGCCGAGTTTAAGATAGCCGGAAGGGTAGGAAATATTTACATGCCGACCGCAAGATTGCTGCCCAAGATAGTCGGCGTGTTCTTCATCCGAGGACCATTCCGGCGGATATCTGGTTGGCAGCTTATTCAAAGTTGACCCTGTCGGCGGAAGAGCGATCGGCAGCTTATTCAAAGTTGACCATTCCTATGATATCCGGGCGTGACTTATTCAAACCACGACCTTGTCGGCCTTATGCATTTTCAAAAGGATTATAAACAGATGTACCCCTGTATTTACATCCGACTTAAAAATGTACCCCCGTTTTTTTCTCATTTACAAATATAGGCCTGTTGGATGTTTTCCATCCAAATCCGTTGGAAAAGTCAATTTCTCGTAATTTTCGTCATTTTCTCGTTGGTTGAGAAGAGAAACTGAATACTAAATTACTAGTCTGTCCTTTAATTTTTGTTTATACGTGGCCAAATCTCGATTGGATATCTAATTATTCGAAATCTTGTAAATATTGTAGGGTTCAGTTTATTGATTTCTTTGTGTTTTCCGCCAACGCGTGTAGGTTTTCTGGAGCACAAAATTATTAGCCCAACACGTGGGAAAATCTGAGACACAAATCTATTATTGTTCAAATCTCTAAGGAAGTGAATAGGATTTGATGAACTTGGGTTCACTAAGAGGCAGGAAGCGACATCATTTTTCCCCCTCTTCCTTTTTCTCTGTTTTTTTCTCTTTGTAGAACAGTAAGTTAAGTTGAATTAAGTTTTGTTCGATTGTTTAGCAGCAAGTAAAGATGGTGAATTAAGACGTGGAAAGAAGAGGGAAAAAAACCAGAAGAAGAAAGGTTAGTAACAAAAATTCGGACCAACTTGATCTGTGATTTTATCTCATAGATTGATTTAAAGGGGTTACTTGTATGTTTGATTTGAGGGTTTCGAATGGCTAAATTGATCTTGGGGTTTTTGTTTTTGAAGTAATTGATGGGTTTGATTTTTTTGGTTTATTGTGAATAGCAATGTTTGACATTCATTTGGATATTTCGTGTAAATTTATTGAATCTTGCATGGCCTTCTATAAGATACACCCAATACATGTCCCCGTTTTTGCTTCATATTCTAGACAATAAAGATGATGTTTGAGACTGAGTTACATGATCGATTTAAAAGTTGTGGTGTGTTGGTGGTCAATTTGAAGCCACGGAGAAGTGTTTGAGAAAGTCCCAAAAGAAACAGAAAAAGCATTTTAAAGAAATTTACCTTTGTTTCTTATTTGGTTGGTCGATCACTTTATAATCAAATTGTTGAATTGACTGATGCAAAGGTAAGTGTTCAAATATATCCTTAACTAATTTACCTTTTAATGCTTTATGTTGAAAATAAATTTATGATCTCAAAATACTAGAACATGATGCAGTTACCTCCTAAGCATGAGTCTGATCTCTGTGAACTTTTAAGTGTCATTTAGATCTCACTTAGTGTGTAGACTTCACTAGTGAGAGTCTCACTAGCTCTTTGTGTCGTCATGCTGATCTTGTGGGCATAAGGCTCTTGCTTTACTTTACTTATGATTTTAATTGCCAAAGATACACAGTAATGGGGCTTGGCTTCCTATCTCTTTATGTTGTTGTCAGTGTAGTTTTAGCAGCAACAATAAACCGAAGCTTAACCTATATCTGAATGGTGCATCTTAAATTCAGGAATTGCAACTAGTTTCTACAGGACAAGGAACATTGGATATGAATTTGTTTGGATTGGAAATATGGGTTGTGTATGGATTCGAAATTGCTAACTCTAGCTATGTTATGAGATGGAATGATAGGTTAATCTCTTATGCTCTTTGACTTTGCAACTTAGTCCTGCTCTTTGACGAAATCTCAAAGCACTAGAATCTTCTCTTAGTAGCAAAGTTGTTGCTCCTTAATTGGACCTGCGAATGCAGCTAATTATCCCACTTATCCCATATTCAGGCTTACAACAAGCATTTGTGTGGTATTGCCTATGTTCTAATCGGTTGTACTATTCATTTATTGCTTACTAGTAAAATTCGCATGGTTTTTCATATTTCCATGTATACGTTTTATGTGTTAAGCTAGCTCTTGGGGTGTCAGGTGTGGGTGGTGCAATGGCTGTGTATGGGGCTTTTGATGCAATTGAACCAGTTCTTATTTGCTCCATTAAAGTCCCTCCTCATCTCCTTGTAAGTCAATAGCACGGTCTATCAAGCCTTTACTCTCTAGGATGCTAGCTGAGACAAGTCTGTTAAGGATTTTTCATACCTTGTGTTAAGATTTTGCTTTCGTTGAAATTTGGTTACGATGCCATATGCTGGCAAAGTCATCATGTAAAGATAACGAGGTTCAAGTTCAATTAATAAGCATTTGTCTAAATTATTATTTTCTGTTCCACTTCATTTCTGCTCCGTAGTTTTAGTTTTTCTTTTCATTCAAAAAAAGTAATGGCCAATGATAGAGTGCCATGTGTCAAAGAGATAGTAACAAGTACGGGACGTACGTTTACGAGACAAAGCCGGGTTAAGCGGCGGCTTAATCATGATTTAAATGATTTGAACAAAAAGTGGTTAACTCGGCGATTTGGAGGGCTAGAAGGTCTTTTCAACATGACTTAACTCTGACATGGAGGATAACTTTCCGTTAGCCGTTTTTTCAAAAAAACGGTCAAAACCGGGGTACATTTGTAAAATTGAAAAAAACTGGGGTACATTTGTATGCGCACAAAAAAAACAGGGGTACATCTGTATTTCACCCTTTTCAAAACCAAAATTTTTGGAACGAGATCGAACTCATAAGACGGATCAAAAGGTTAATCTACTGAATTCATAATTTGAAAATTTTAATCTAAACTCAATTAATTAACCTAATCAGAATTTGAGTGTTAATTAACCAAGGGCATATTAGCCATTTAGAAAAAACAAGGTTAAGGGGTGGCTTGGTTTTACTTCATAATGACCAGATTTTTTCTTATTGGGTATACCCCAATCTCGCCAGGCAATTAATTGTACTACCTTTTTTAAAAAAAAAAAAAAAAAAAAATTGTACTACCCTTTGGAAAAGCTAAACTATGTCATGAGTTGCTTTAGTTAAAGAACGGATGCTAATGAGAGTACCTCATTGCTCGGTGGTGCACCAATCCAAAGCTAATGGTTGTTTTGTCTTCTTTGAAATTTGATACACCCGCAAATAAGTTGGTACCCCTATTAGCAACGTTATGTTAAAGTTACAGACATGAGGAGCGTTGACATCATGATCGGTGTGGTGCGTAGTGGCTAAAAAAGAGATGTTGTTGTGCGTAGTGGCTAAGAACGGGCCCTGGCTCAGCTGGTCATCCCGTTCCCCAAAAAGTTTAATGCCCTTCAGGAGGTCCCAAGTTCGAATCCCCAATGGCGTAATATTGCAGGAATTAATATGGAAGGTAGTGGCACAGCAACCTATCAATTAATGTAGTAGTATGTCGTTGGAAGAGGCTAAGAGGCTCCACGACTCTCTTCACGTATCCTAAAAATACTTTTCGTTTTTGTGTACAGATTCATTCGATCATACAGACAGTTCATCTAATCTCATTTTCATTTTCATTTTGGTTTTCATTCTCATCATCTTTATCTGTTTTGAATCCTCGTATTTACAATGGCAGTCGAGGATATTTTTGTTAATGGTGCATCAGGAACACTGAAACACCTGGTTTCTGTTATTGCTAGTGAGATTAGTCTTGTTTGGGGTGTCAAGGATGAGCTGAAAAAGCTTAAAGACACACTGGAGTTAATCGCCGCTAAAACATCTGATGCAGAGAGGAAGCAGTCAAATGATGCTGAAATATCACTTTGGTTAAAAAGGCTCAAGGGAGCTGCTTACGATGCTGATGATGTTCTAGATGAATATTCTTATGAAGCTATGCGTCGATCCGAAAAGAACAGTAAGGTAAAAGATTTTTTCTCATCCTCCAACCAAGTTGGCTTTCATTTTAAAATTGCTCACAAAATCAAAGCTATCAATAAACAGTTCAACCAAATTGCATCTGATATGAAAAGGTTTAGTTTTGAATCGACTAGCTATGGGACTAGTCGATATGATGACCAAACTATTGAGAAACGTAAACGCCTGACTGCTTCATTCTTTGGAGATGATTTAAAATTTGTAGGAAGAGAGCATGATAAGTCAGAGATAGTAAAGATGTTAACTTCATCTTCTGTAAATTCTAATCAACAAGAAAACGTCTCTGTCATATCTATTGTGGGTATGGGAGGGCTAGGAAAGACAAGTTTGGCTCAATCCATATACAAGTCAGTAGGAGAACACTTCAAAAAGACAATATGGGTTTGTGTGTCTGATGAGTTCGATGTTTACAACATCTTACTAAACATTATGGAGTCGGTTACTAATTCTAAATGCCCTCAATTTTCAAACATTAATGTGTTGGTAGACAAAGTTACAGAAGAATTGAAAGATGAACTTTATTTGTTGGTACTTGATGATCTGTGGAATGAAGATTTCATGGAATGGAATAAACTTAAGAGTATCCTAGATGTCGGCGCTGTTGGCAGCAAAATTATTGTCACAACGCGTAAACAACTAGTTGCATCTGTGGTGCGAGGTACATTTCCTCCGTACAACCTCGACGTGTTATCAGAAGCTGAGTGTTGGTCAATTATCAAGAAGAAAGCTTTTTCTCCAGGTGGAGCATCTGAGACCGCAAACATGAAAAATATAGGGAAGCAGATAGCTAAAAATGTGGAGGTTTGCCGCTCGCAGCAACCTTTTTAGGTGGTCTTCTGCACTCACAAAATGATGAAAGTCATTGGTTGTCTATCAGAGACAACAAAACTTTAGAAATTCCAAAAAATCAAGGTAGTGGAGTCATACCAATATTGAAATTGAGCTATGATAATCTTCCCTCCCATTTGAAACAGTGTTTCTCATATTGTTGTTTATTTCCCAAAAATTGGGTGTTTAATAAAGAAACACTGATTCGACTGTGGATGGCTGAAGGATTCCTTCATCCACCTTGTGGAGGTAATCAGAACTCACTCGAAGATATTGGTAATGATTATTTTCTTAGTTTGTTGTCTAACTCTTTCTTTCAAGATGTGGAAAAAGATGACCTAGGTGACATTCAAGCGTTCAAAATGCATGATTTAGTGCATGATCTTGCACGAAGTGTAGTTGGCAGTCATGAAGTCAGGATTTCGAATGTAAGTGAAATGCAAAATGATGCATCTCAAATTCGTCGTCTGCAGTTAATAATAGAAGGAGAAGCATCACCAACAGTTTCTAATGTCTTTATCAATGCAAAACAATTGCGAACAGTATTTTACGAGGGTGGGTGCTTTTCTTTTTGGAAGCCACGTGGTAACAAGCGTTTACGTGTAATATATCCACTTGGTTATGGTGGTCACTGGTATCTAGCTTATAGGTTTAACTTTGATCCCGCTAGTCTGGAGACTCTATCTTTCCCTTATATACACTTGAGGTACCTTGACCTCCAGTTTTCTAAAATTGAAGAGGTCAATACTGCGTCCATAAGTCGACTCTACAACTTGCAGACTCTCAACCTTGTTAGTGTAAGAAATGTTCACATGGTTCTCAGCAGAATTGGTTCTTTGAAAAAGTTACGACATTTGGATCTTTCTCGTTCGGATGTCGAAGTGTTACCGGAGGCTATATCTAGGCTCACCAATTTGCAGACTTTAAATACTTCTTCTACGAGAATCACAGACTTGCCCAAAAATATCGTGCATCTCCAAAACCTACAGACCATTAATATTTCAGATACAAAAATCATAGAATTACCCGATTCAATAACTGGCATCTATAATTTAAAGAGGTTGGAATTCAAGAAGTGCTCGGAGTTAAAAAGAATGCCTCGCAAGTTTGGAACTTTGACACAATTATTGCCGGAGCCTTTGACTAGCAACCACCGAAAATCAGAGTCAGCCAAGGCTGGAAATTTTATCGAGCCTTCCAAAGAATTACGTTGCAGGATCCCAAAAGATATTAAGAATTGGGTGGAACTGAGATATCTGAGATACTTTGGCGAGACTAGAGGTATAGAAATGCTAAGTCGCCTGGAGGTATTTTTTTTTTTTGATCGGTCAAAGTGAAAATTCATTAAAAGAAGAGGTACTTAAGAGGGGTACCTCAACCCAATGAATACAAGCAAGAACAAAATAGCGAAAAACATCCCGGCAAACCCAAAAAAACAAAAAAACAAGTTTACAAACGCCGGAATAAAGAGTCCCATAATGCAATCACCATATTCGCCGTTAAACCCATCATCTTTGTGTTCGAATCGGCCCAAAAGAATGCTTGTAGTTTAACATCTCTAAGGAGGCTTATCAAATTTTTCTTTTTGTTTTCAAAGACTCTTGCATTTCGTTCTCTCCATATACACCACCATATTGCAACCGGAATGTTATTCCAAATTTGACTAAGTCTTTCGTCACCCCAATTAAACTTCCAAGACTTCACATTTGTAGTCACATTTGAATTGTAAGTCCAATCAAAGCGACATCCTTCAACAAAGTAGTCCCAAATTCTCCGGATTCTCCAACAATCATAGAATAAATGCGAGCTAGTTTCATCATCTTCATCACAAAAACAACATAAACGTGAAACATCCATACCTCTTCTTAATAGCTTATCCGCCGTCATTATCCTATCATGAGAAAGAAGCCAAAGAAAAAAGTTGATTTTGCATGGATACTCCCGGCTCCAAACAACATCGATTGGAAAATTTGGCTCACCTTGATCTTCATCGCTCCTAAAACCATCCTTAACCGTATATTGACCATGATTTCCGACCCAAACTCGGCTATCCAAAACACCTTCTTGAATAGAGATTGAAGAAAGAAGATTTAATATAGTTGTTACTTCACGAGAAATGGTTTGAGAGTATCTTTGCCTAGACATAAACACCCACCTTAAACAATCTCCCCCAACTTCATACATACTAGCCACCACAAACTTCGCCTGGAGGTATTAGATTCTTACTATGTTAGGAAACAAGACGACAACATGGGCACCGGTATTAATGACCATAGGGGGATCGAAGAATTAGCAAACTTAAATTCCCTCTGCAAGTTAGAAATACTCCCTCCGTCTCTAAAAGATAGGCAAGTTTGGTTTCACAAAAATTAAGAAAACCAATCATTATAGCCACTTTTTCATGTTTTTTCCTAATCTATCCTTAGTCCCCACTCATTTGTTATAAGAGAGATAGGAGATAGAAGTGGTCCCCTTTAATATTAAGAGAGAAAAGGGAGAGAGAAGTGGTCCCTCTATGGGTATACTAGTAAAATCATAACATTTGACTTTCCACATATGGAAACAAGCCTATTTTTTTGACATACCCAAATAAGGAAACTTGCCTATCTTTTAGAGACGGAGGGAGTAAGACATTCAAAGTAGACGCCGAGAGGGCAAAGTTAAAAGACAAGGAAAACATTCGAGAATTGGGTCTTTATTGGGAACAATGGGAAGAAGAAGAAGAATTAAGTTCTAATAATTCTCAGAATGGTGTTAGATAGTCTCCAACCTCACTCTAATTTAAAAGAACCGAAAATACATGGATTCTCTCGCGAAAGCTTCCGAGATGGATGGATTCATCTTCTTGTCTTCCAAATTTAGTGAAACTAAAGTTATCAAATCACAGTAGATGTGAGAAACTTCCCGCACTAGGTATGCTCCCATGTCTTAAGGTTCTTGTGCTGATAGGAATGAATTCCGTCGCTTTTTGGGCACGTAGTTCAATTACCAAGATATTAGAGATTATACGATTAAGCGGAAGCGGGTATCGGTTCATACCTAGAACTTGAGCTCCGATTTCTTAAACAAGGAACAGCAGCAGCAACAACAACGATCCAACACGACGATTAGCAGGTACTACAATCACCAATGATGAGCACAAGCTTGTTTCACAAAGCTAAGAACTTGAAACCTTTACTTACTAATGGTAACTCCCTTTAGGGTTAGAGTTACCACTTTTCTTATGGTAAACTTATGTGTGATATTGGTGGAATCACGGAACCCTTTACACATATGCTAGAGATGTTTATATAGGTTCCAAACCCTAAGGAATATGGAACCCTACCGGGCTTGCCACATACAATATGGGCGACCATATTCGGATCCAACCCGAATATCTAACATCTCCCACTCGCACATAGTGTATGTGGATTGTACCAGAAGAAAGAAAAGTTCATATTAGTAAATAGCCCGTGCGACCGTCGAGGTACCTGCATTTTGGGAGCTCCATACTAGCAATTCAATATGAGTCAACATAGAGACATCAACCTTTAAAAAAAAAAATGTTTGTATCTCATAGTATCCTAGGTCCATCAAAAATCTCATTGGTCTAGACTACTCTAATCCCTCGTAGAGCTAGTCTAACCCTCATGCTAGCTTACTGTAAATACATTCACACTTGTGTTGCAACTCCAGCAATGCAACTCAAGTTGTCGACTGTGAATATAAACATTTATGAGTTTGATGACCTTCCTCTCGCACTATTTCCATGAAGTTTCAGAATCAACTACTTTCCCAGATATGTACCCTTTAAGCCGGATCATCCATGGCTACAAGACACATACTAAAATAGCAACCATCGAATCTTTACTTAATAACAAAGTCAAAAGTCGTAAGGTTACCTGTGTATAATCTAATTATCATACGGACTCACATGGTGAGAAAAGCAGGGAACAATTTTCGCACCTCCGTGGTGGTCGCAAGCACGCATAATATGAAAATGCGCTAGAGTGGAGTTTTACTTGTCTACACAAGTATATGTCACAAACTCTAACACTCTACAAATCTTGACTTAGTCGCAACTCTTGCGCCTAATCCGAAATTTCTAACTGCTCGCTTTCAACAAGCGTCGTGAAAGAGATTTCTTATTTGGCTATCCTTTAAGGTATGATGAACAGTAGGTACATTCATCATCGATCTTCACTATATAGATCTCATCTTGGTATTGCCAAGGCGATTCATCATCTCATCTTTGCTCGCTCTCCTTAGCGCCAAAAGGTGATTTGCTTATGTGAGTAAGCCAGTCCATACCAGTGACATATTAATCAAGTTTTGACATAATGCATTCTCTATGCACCAATGTCAGCGTGTATATCCATGCCCATAAGTAAATAATCAATCATAACAATGAACCATTATCAAATTGTATTGATTATTAATAAATATCCATAAAACATATGCATCTACGATCATCATGTCTTAGAAAAAGAATAAATAAATAAAGAGACATCCATTACCACCTACGTAAACCTAACGCCCTAACATGAGACATGAAAACATCTCTTGGTATAGGTTTAGTAAGGGGATCAACTATCATCAGTTCTGTAGGCATGTACTCCAAAACTATTTCTTTCTTCGCAAGAGCAGCTCTAATAAAACAACACCTCCTATCAATGTGCTTAGTCTTTCCATGGTACTTTGGGTCTTTTGCATAAGCAATCATTGATGTGTTATCAGTGTGAATTTTCACCGCATCAGTAGCGTGAGTGACAAATTCAAAACTTTCAAAGAACCTCCTTAACCAATTAGATTCTTGTACTTGCAGCTTGACAAGCTACAAACTCGATTCCATAGATGACATAGCGACAATTGATCGTTTACTACTCCATGTGATGGCCCCGCCATTTAGCAAGAAAGCATACCCGATGTGCATTTTTGCTCTCCCATTTCGCCATTCCAGTTAGCATCACAATAACCACTGAGACGTAGATATGAACCCTTGTAGCATAGCATGAGGCCGCTCGTCCCTTTGAGATACCTTAGTATCCTCTTGACCGCTTGCCAGTTCTCAAAACCAGGATTCGACTGGTACCGACTAACTAATCCAATAGCATAGCATATGTCAGGCCGAGTACACATCATAGCATACATCGTGCTCCCAATTGCGTTGGAATAGGTACCCGCGACATCCTGTCTTTCTTCGGGGGTATTAGGGCACATCTCAAGGCTTAAGTTCGACCTTTAGCAACTGGTGTGTCTATGGGCTTGCAATCTTTCATGTGAAATCGCTCAAGAACCCTTTTAATGTACGTCTCTTGTGACATACCCAAAAGTCTCTTTGAACGATCTCTAAGGATCTTAATCCCGAGCACATAACTTGCTTCTCCCATGTCCTTCATCTCAAAAGTTGAGGAAAACCACTCTTTTGTGGCGACAACAATTTCCATGTTACTTCCAGCTATAAGGATATCATCAACATATAAGGACAGGATAAGGAAACCTTTATCGGACCGTTTAACGTACACACAATGGTCTTCCTCTATCATCGTAAACCCATTGGAAACAATGGCTCGATCAAATTTTAAATACCATTGTCTAGATGATTGTTTTAGGACATAAATAGATTTTTGGAGCTTGCAAACTTTGCGCTCTTGACCTTTAATCACGAAGCCCTCTGGTTGCTCCATGTAAATTTTCTCATCTAGTTCTCCATTGAGAAATGCAGTCTTAACATCCATTTGATGAAGTTCCAAATCCATATGTGCGACAATAGCTAGCATAAGGCGTATCGAGGCAATTCTCACCACCGGGAGAAAGTTTCCTCGTAGTCAACACCCTCCGTTGGGTGTAGCCTTTTGCCATAAAGGCGAGCCCTACATCTAAACCTTCCGCATTGCGTTTGACTTTGAAAACCCATTTGTTTCCAATAGCCTTGCGCCCCTTCCTCGGGAGGTCAACGTATTGCCACACACCATTAATCCTCATTGATTATATCTCTTCTTTCGATGCAATAATCCATTTTTCCCTTTTAGGAGATGACATAGCCTCTTTGTAATTCTTAGGCTCAAGCGTCATCATGTGAGCAAACCATGAAACTTTCCCCTCAATCTGAAAACGACGACGAGGGACTTTTCCACGTTCACTTCTCCGAGATTGGGGTTCCCGATTGATGGAGCCAATCCATTATCGGGTGAAACACTCCCACTTTCCCTAGGAGAACGAGGAATTTCTTCGCTATTCTCAACTAGACGAATTGGTGTGTCTTCCATTGACTCTTCCACCTCAAAGAGGCTAAGATCTCCCCTACCTCGTTCCTTCTAGGAAAGTCCTGTTCAAGGAAATCTGCATCACGTGACTCAATCTCGCTTACACTTCCATCAAGATGCTCACCAATGAACACATGGCCTTTTGAGTGATCGAATATCCGATAAAGATACACTTTTTCGCTCGAGGGCCCACTTCCCATACCGATGAGAACTATTGTGTACATAAGCAAAATTGAACCCCATGGTCGCAAATTACCCAATTCGGGTTTTCTCGCCGGTCCATAATTCATATGGGGTGGAAGGTCACAGACTTCGAAGGCACACGATTAAGGACATAGGCGTGAGTCGATGGCGATCTCCCCAAAAAGAAATAGGAAGATGAGCCCGGGCCATCATTGACCTAACCATGTCTAACAAAGTACGATTCCTTCTCTCTGCTACACCATTTTGTTGCGGTGTACCAGGAATAGTCAATTGTCTCAGGATCCCTTTTTCCTCACAATACCCTTTGATAGGTCAGATAGATACTCGCGGCCATGGTCAGTTCTGAGAGCCTTAATGCTCTTATTTAGTTAATTTTCCACTTCGCATACATAGCGTCTAAAGCAGTCCAATGCTTCTGACTTGTGGGATATCAAGTAAATATGACCATATCGCGTAAAGTCATCTATGAAAGTGATGAAATAAGAGGCTCCATGTCTTGCCTTAACGTTCATTGGGCCACATATATCAGAAGGAATTAATTGCAAGGGCTCAGAGGCCCTTTTGGCTATCCCAAACGGTTTTCTAATGGCTTTCCCTGCAAGACAATGTTCGCAGGTAGGCAAGGAGACTTTAGCGATGGGTCCTAAAAGACCTTCTCTAGCTAGCCTAATCATCCTTTCTTGCCCTATATGACTTAATCTAGCATGCCAAATCACAGAATCATTATTAACATCCGAGGAAGACGTAACTAATGAAATAGATTTATTAGCATCATAAGAACTAGAATTGTCAATATCCAAAACCATAAAACCATCCGACATAAAACCAAAACCATAAAACTCGGTTGCCAAGCAAATCTTAACAAAGAAGATACCCTCAAAAAGAAAACTAAAGCCTAGACGCAACATACTATTAACTGAAACTAAATTTCGTCGAATATCTGGAGCATAAAGTACATCATGAAGGATTATTGTGCGCCCTTATCGCAGATTTAGCATATAGGTACCGATGCCAAGTACTTCTATGCTAGTTGTGTTCCCCATATAAACTCTCATGCTCCCAGCAGGAACTCGACGATAATCTAGGAACCCTTCTCGGTCCCTCGCTACATGGTCGGTTGCTCCCGAATCTACAACCCACAAATGAGGAGAATGAGCAACTAATGCTTGACTAGAAACAAAATATTCATAAGCGAGGAATAGGCTCGAAATTACCTTCTTTGGCTCGGTGCATTCACGAGCAAAGTGTCCTTTCTTATCACCGTTAAAGTATTTCATCTCTCGCTTTGTCTTTCTTACCGGACGCTTGCCTCTTTTGCGCTTAGGAGCGTTGGTAGTGGACGACCCCGGATCCATCACGAGGATTCTTACCCGAAGAACCCTTACCCCTCTTGCGCTTAGACCCATTGGTCTTATGCGAAACAGTTCAAGCAGAAAACAGAACTGTCAGTCTTAGCTGCTTCCAAGCGCTCGACTTCTAGTTCTACACGATGAGAAATATCCTCAAAAGTGCGGACATTATCATTATGTGTCATGTTTTGCTTCATCTGCTCCCAAGAGTTAGGTAACGAACGAATAACAGCTTGTACATGTTGTTCATCTGTCAAGTGATGACCTGCAGCCTCAAGTTCGTGTATCATTGACGACATTGTCCTCAAATGTTGCTTCATTGTAACATTCGGCTTATTTTGACAAGTGTCAAACTTCATAGTTAAAGCGCGCAACTTAGCCACAGAGGTAACTCCAAATTTCTGCCTGACTTCCTCTAGCATGTCATGAGCAACCGGGTGGTTCTCAAACTCTCCAATGAGATCATTGTGCATTGAGCTCGGGATCATATGACGAGCACTGCGATCCTTCTTAATCCATTCCCGGTAAGCCTCGAGGTTGCGACGGTGTTGAACCGTCATACCCTCCTCGAGCCTAGGCATCACATGCTCGATTATTTCCTCGCAGCCCATCATCATTCAAGAGAAAAACGATCTTTCGGCGCCAAATGTTATAGTTGTCGCCATCAAGTTTTTCACCCTTGTTCAAATCAGCAATGATGTTCTTGGAAGCCATTTAGTCTAACATAGCATGTGAAAAATAAGAAAAGGATATTAAACTTATGGCACTATACACATTCAAAAATAACTTAAAAACATTAATCTAAATAAATAGCAAAACAACATTACAAGTCGCAAGATCGAAAAATCGTTAAACTCCTAATCATCTCTCGCGCCACAAGTAATGTTTTCTACATATATTTAATATATGCGCAAGTTAATGGTTTTTTGGAATTAAACAAACTCAACCAAACAACCTCCCACTCAATTGTTTTAACATGTTATTCAATCAATAATAATAATTCAATCAAACATGTTATCAAACCAAGATGATTATCTAATCAATCAACATGTTATCTTGACATACAATTCAGTAAGATATGAATTCAATCCAGCACCATACATGTTGTATATTAAATATATTAGACAATCACAACATAAACCATTCACATGTTATCATGGATAAAGCAATTAACCATATAATTTCAAAGAAACTCTATCATGTGAATCTATTAGGTTCTGAAAATAGTTTTATTGAATTCGGAGCGTTGAAAAACCTTAGGGTACCAAAATTGGAGTTGATATGACAACCACAACATAGAGAAAAATGAAAAACAAATAACCAGAGCCGAACCACGGGCTGAACCGCCGGTCTGGACCGCGAGTTGACCCACTGTTCTGGACCGCGAGCCTCCCCACTGAACCGAACCGCGAGCCGACCCACCGGTACGAACCGCGAGATGAATCGCCGATCCTGGACCGAGTTGACTCGCCGATTTTGGACATTGTTGACTCGCTGATTTCTTACTGTGTTGACTCGTCGATTTAACTCGATTCATCGTTCATCGTCTTCTCCAAATTTCAGCAGCGTATAGACGCGCGTGACCAACTTTGGGAGACCATATCTCACTCATACGAGCTCCGATTCAAGCAAATAATATGTCAAAAGAAAGCTCTCAGAGAGCACTATCTATCTACATTAATTTTAATTAACATGGATCGACATATATACATCAAAACAATCATCAAACCACTGCTCACAAACATGATATAAAACTAGGGTTTTTGCAATATCTTTCAAACCGCATGTTCAAACGATACAAAACTTTCCAGGAGATCATTTGAATCAATAATGAACATACCCAATTAAATATTTCACAATAAAATACCCTTATCAAGATCCGAAATACTTATACATCCATTATTGGTTTTTAACCCAAAAAACAACAAGAACCCTAATTAGGATACTATCATGTTATCAGCAACTTTCAAGCATACAAAGCATGTTATATCAAGCACGAAAACGCAGCAAACCTGGCTCTGATACCAATATTAGAGATTATACGATTAAGCGGGAAGCGGGTATCGGTTCATACCTAGAACTTGATCTCCGATTTCTTAAACAAGGAACAAGAAGAAAACAACAACGATCCAACACGACGATTAGCAGGTACTACAATCACCAATGATGAGCACAAGCTTGTTTCACAAAGCTAAGAACTTGAAACCTTTACTTACTAATGGTAACTCCCTTTAGGGTTAGAGTTACCACTTTTCTTATGGTAAACTTATGTGTAATATTGGTGGAATCACGTAACCCTTTACACATATGCTAGAGATGTTTATATAGGTTCCAAACCCTAAGGAATATGGAACCCTCACCGGGCTTGCCACATACAATATAGGCGACCATATTCGGATCCAACCCGAATATCTAACACAAGAAGAAGAAGGGTAAAGATTTAGCAAAGACTACCGCAATAACAACATCATCATTTCCTTCGCTCATTGAGTTGAGAATTGAATATATGAGAAATTTAGAAAGATGGGTTACCCCTCCACCACTTTACAACTCCTTTCCTCCCTTTCTTGAGAGCCTATTTATAACTTGGTGTCGAAGGTTGACATCTATATTAGATTTACTGATTATGGACTTCTTTCCTAAGTTGAGTATCTGCAGATGCAATAGATTGGAGGAGTCAATATCGTATGCGATCTAAAAAAATCCCTCACCTTTCTCGAAGAACTATATCTTGATGATTTCCTGAGTAATGATAGGAATAATTTGGTGAAGGAGATGAACTAAATTAGCTTGCGCTGCTCCAGTTCATCAGCAAGTCCTATATTCACTGCAACTACCAACAGGTCATTCTCTCTCTATCGTATTTTTATTATTTTAGTTTCAACATCATGCTGGGAGTCAGGGAGTGGCTATAAATTCTTCATTATTTTGAATTTTTTTTACGATTCAACGGGAACTCAAGCAGACCTACTTGCAATCGAGGAGGGAGAAAATGGCAGACAGAGTGAATGTATTAAGGTTAGGGGTGAGTGTAGGATCTAAATTGTCTGTAAAATACATTATGTATTTTTGTTTACCGGCTGCGTATTTATCTCTGACCTGATTGGCATATGTCAAAGAGGCAGTGATTGGGGTGTTTTTGTGTAACGGCGCAGAATGCAAGTAACATCACAAGTTCTAAATATTGAACCATTTACTGTCTTTATCACGAAGCTTTTGGTTAGTTTTCCAGTCCCTCTACTTCTTGAACTGAATTAACTGTCGTTGAATATGAGACAATGTCCTTGACCGTTAAATTGCCGAGTAGAGTAACCTTTAGTCGTTTTTCCTGTATACTATTTGTCTCTTTTTCTTTTTCAATTACCATCTTCTGTGGAGAAACAAATGGAAAAGATAATGAGGAAGTTCTTATGGGGCAGTGCAAATCAAAAGGCTAAGAAAGGTTGGGTTGGATATAAGAAAATGAATTTGCCAAAAGAAGGTGGAGGTGTTGGCAATAAGAAATTAAGACTTATGAACAAGTCTTTACAGGCTAAATGGATCTGGAGATATGGCAAAGAAGAGAAGGCACTTTGAAGGAAAATTGTGAATGATAAATTTGGAGGCAATGGAAAGGCATTTTTACATAATACTTCTAATAGAGCTGTTAGAAAAAGTTTATGGTTGGGCATTCGAAAAGTAAAAGTATTGTCGAGCGTAATTCAACTATTCATGTAGGTAGTGGTGATAGGATTTTTTTGTGGAAAGATACATGGTTAAATGGTCATGCTCCAATGGTGTTATTTCCTAGTTTGTACAAGCTCGGTAGATACGAGGATGCTACTATCCAAGAGATGTAGGTTATGAATACGGGATTGAGTGAATTTTGCTTTCTGTAGAGCTTTGAAAGATATAGAATTAGAGGATATTGCACATTTTATTAAATATGATTTCTGCTTTCAACATAGGGAATGCAGGAGATCAAAGAGTTTGGACGAATGGCACTAAAGCTTTTTCAGTTGCAGAATGCTACAAAAATTTGGAAGATGAAGGTTTGATTCTATTTCCTCATAAGTGTGTCTGGAACCCAAAAATTCCTCAGAATATGCTCTTTTTTTTTGGTCTTTATGCTACACTGTTGCTCCTACAATGAACACTTATAGAAACACCATTATGGTTAATGGTTGTTTATTATGCAAAAAGGCTCCACAATTTAATCAACAAATTTTCTTACATTGTGAGGTTTCTAGAGAAGTTTGAAACTACTTTCTGGGTTGTTATGAATTACAATGGGTTTTTCAGGAGTATGTTATACTATATGGGAATGGAGAAAAAAGAAAAGCTCAGCTTTCAATATTAGAAGAAGAATATGGGACAGTATACCATTTGCTATATGGTGGGCACTGTGGTTAGAAAAGAATGCTAGGCATTTTAATGGTAAATACAAATTGTAGAGAAAATTAAGGAATCATTCAAGCTTTTCATCTTCAATTGGTGCACAAGAATTAGTATTTTTAAGGGTATTTCTTTGAGTTCAGTTTTGTATAACTGGGAAGCTCTTATGTATTAGTCTGGTTTTGGTGTTTTCTGTATTTTTTCAGCATCTCTACTACAACTTAGTTGCTTTTGTTTTACTTTTTCCCAGTTCAGTTACCTTCTTGGTGATTGACTGGTTTTTAATAAACTCCGCCCTTTTTGAGTCAAAAAAAAAAAAAGGGTTCCACCTATTTGCCACCCTCACATTTCCTATTTGCCACTCCCATTTGAATTCTAAAGTAATTCTATTTTCAGTTCTACTTTTTCCTATTTACTACTTACAAAAGTCAAATTAAATTTGACTATAACTATCACTCCTCTAATTTGTTTTTTTCTCCATTAATCTCTGGTTTCACTAAAAACCCATTAAAACAGTAGTAACCCTAGGTTAGAATTTTGTTTAATTATTAGGGAAGATTCTACAACTGATAATCTAGGGGAAAATATCGAAACCTTAGATGAATCAAAGGTCCAACAAAATGATGTTAATTTAACCGAAAAGACATTTGGTGAAGAAATACTTGGTTGCATCTGGACGACTAGTACTTGCACAAACGTACTTGGTGAGATGTAATCTAAATTCTGTGCAATAAAAACTAAGCCTACACTTCAGGCGCACTTACAAATTATGCATTATGAATAAGTAACTCCTGTTAAGAAACTTGATGAAGTGGTTTTTAACTTTCCGTCTGATCTTAGTTATATCAAGTCCTCTACAACTGGGAACTTGGAGCATCTCTTTCATTCAACTTTAACCTTCCTCTTTTCAAATATAGCGATTTGGTCCATAAAGAAACAAAGAAAACAGTACTTATATAGCGCGGCAACACCTATCAAGAGAGACTCCGAGAGAATCCCATGAACCCTCTTTGAATAAGTGGTACTAGTCTTGCACGGAAATCTTTGGGAGAAGAAGACGGTCGGTGGGTAGTGATGGAGATGGACAAGAATAAATAATTTATAACAGAGGTTTTGTTGAGGTGGGATCCCCTCGTACTTTTATTATCACACTATCTCACACATTAAGCGTTATTTTTGTGAACAAAAACCAAATCGTAACGGATTTGAAGTTAATATTTTGGGGATATGTTCCTCTTACCAAGTTCTACATACCTACCAAAAATGAGCGTATTCCGGGACATATAACACCACCATCTACTACATTGAAAATGAGCCGTTGAAAATCAACGGATTTCTGGCCGTCGAAATTAAGACCGGTAGATTGTGAGGTTTCATATTTCGGAATGTGCTCATTTTTGGTAGGCATGTAGAACTTGGTAAGAGGAACATATCCCCAAAATATTAGCTTCTAATCCGTTACGGTTTGGTTTTTATTCGCGAAATGACGCCAACGTGTGAGATAGTGTGATAATAAAAGTGTGAGGGAATCCTCCCTCGGTTTTGTTTAGTTATTGGCGTTGGTGAAAACATAAAGTCAAGAGGTTATATTTAGGATATTTTAAAATGTATATGGGTGGTAAATAGGTCAAGTGGGGTGGCAATTTATGTGAGTGGCAAATGGAAAAAATGTAGGTGGCAAATAGGGAAAACAAAAAAAACAAAAAAAATATTCCCTCCGTCCCCAATACATAGGCGGAGAAGTGGGTTTCACCTATAATAAGAAAATATTTTGATTTCATACATATCCGCCATCTTTCCTATTTTACATTTTGTACAATTTCCAACATTAAAAATATTAATTTAATTATGGTGATAACTACCTATAATAAATAAGGGTAATGTATGGAAAATTCCATCTTGAAATTGAAAATCCGTACTGAGAATACAAATTTTCAAAACTCTTATTTTCGGAAAAATAGGTTTTTGCAGGTTGCCAGGTTGACACTGATATTCACATCTGAGCAGGAGCAGGAGCAGGAGCAGGAGCAGGAGCCCGAAACCCGACATTGGTTTTCACAGTGAGCTACATTCTCGCAAAGTGGTGCCCACGTCTTATTTTGCTCTCAAAGTGGGGTACAACAATGACGTGAGAAATATTCTTCCGGGTACATATTTTATCTTTGTTAATTAATCTTACCAACTACAAGTCAAGACAGGGTCTTAAAAATTCTTTTAAGCATCTATCTCTAATCACTTTCCTCTTTGGAGATTCATTTACATATCTGTTCCAATCTATATATTTGCAAAACTAGAAACAAAGTCAAATGGCAGATCAAGAGATCCGAATCCATGAAACAACATTACTCAAAGAGATTACTGTCGAATTCAATCCAGAAGCATGTCCACACAAAATGGAATCAGAAACAAACGAAATAACTGTAGTTTACGACGAAAGAGATGGTTCAGCTTGGAGATCAAAAGGTGAATACCAATACGGTACATTTGGAGCTAAAATAAAATGCCCCAATGGTGATACAACTGGTTTGTGTTTCACTTTCGATCTTTCTTCTACTACACCTATAGAATCTGAACCTATACATTCCATAAGCTTTTACTTTCTAGGTGATAACAAGAACATTATTCTAACTAGTGCAAATATTACTGGGAACGAAGATAACGGAGAGCAAAAACATGAATTGGGGTTTGATTATAGTGAAGGATTTCATAATAATGAAATGAAATGGAGTAAAGATTTTATTGAATGGTCAGTTGATGGTAAAGATATTAGAAGAAATGAGAGACAAGAGGGGATTGAGTTTATTAAAAAGCCAATGTCTTTAAGTGGTTCAGTTTGGGATGCTAGTATGGTTAAAGATGGGGAATGGGCTGGGGATTATGATGGTGTTGATGCACCTTATGTTTGTGTCTGGAAGGATGTTTGCGTTCCGTTGTTAACTGAAGTGGCTGTGGCGGTGACTCCGGTGGAGGCGGATCCTGAGGATGAGGAATCTGTGAAGGTTGATTTTAGGAGTTTCTTTTAAGTGCTTAAATCTGCACTGGTGTGTGTCTTGTTTGATGTGTAGCTTGAATTTTCTGCTTACATTGTGGTGGTGTTGTTTGTGGTGGTGGTGTTGTTTGTGGTATGTTTGATTTTAAGAAGCCATTTGCCGAAGAATTTCTGGTTTGTTATTTACTGGACTTTAATGCCTTAAACTGGAGATGTAATGTACATTCTTTTTCGAAGTAACTTCGTTTTCAACAACACAGATTTTAAATTTTTAATACTGGACTGATGTTACTTGGGCCTGGAAGAGTCTGTACAAGAGAAGACTGGAATTATGCATATCACTTGTGCACTTCGGAAATATGGAAAGGAGAGATGCAAGTGCGTGCTTGAAAAGCTTAACACCATATATTCTTGAAAACTTAACATGAATGAGTCCCTAGGAGTTGGAAATTGCATACTCTGTATTCTTGAAAACTTAAACACGATAAATAAGGAAAAACAATGTGTATCCCTTCAATCTAAACCTTGATCTCTTTTGTATTACCAAGAAAAAAAAATGTTCCTCCCGCCTGATTAAGAATGGTCTAAAACCCTGTATATACGATATCCTAAATAACAACAGAAAACGGTTCGACTGGGGAAATAAAAGAGACGGAGATGGTATCAGTTATGGTAGGGGATGCACATAACCGAATGGTCATTTCTTTTTCTTTCCACCCTTTCCTCCTTTAGAAGAAGTTCCTGCCTTAGAAGAAGCTCCTGCGGATGCTGAAGATGACGATGCTGCCGCCTGTTTTTTGTTTCTTCCTGGGTGCCTTGGAACCATGGCTGCAACCTGATGCATCATATCTTTCCCTGCACAACATTCCGAAACCGGGGTTGCTTGAGACACACAATTGAAAACAAAGAATCAAAAGATCAATACTGTACAAAAACTAGTACCCATGATATGGTAAAAAGAAATTCACACCGAAGAGTCAGACCATGGAAATTGTTGTTTCTTAGCCAGCTAGGTTTACTTTTAACATGTTGTGGTTGTCCTATGTTTGTGACACCTGCCTATGATGTAGGCCAAATTTACTTAAAAGGTATTTAACTTACACCTAGCAAAAATTGAACAACAACGCAGTGCATGCTACTGTATAAGGTATTTATTAATTAACATTATAAGGCAGTGCATGCTACTATATACACTGTTTTATGACGCCAATATTGAACAACAAGCACAAATTGATACTAAGATTTAAAGCAAGTGATGCACAAACTTAGACGCAAGAATAACAATAGGAAATCCTTACTCGATTTGATATCCGGATTACACAGAGTACCATCTTCTCTTTTGAGTTGTACCCTAACTCTCCCTACTTGCATGAAGTCACGAGGATATGCCTTATTGATCTGATTGATACATACAAGATCAGAAAGTCAACCAATAAAACATCAAATGCTATTCAAATTACATGAGTCTAGCAAGATTTAGAAAGAAAGAAACAAGAAGATATACCTCAATAGCATATGGGAGCTTTAGGGCGCCACAGCAATCCCCAATCTCAATGCAGGTGGGATCTTCACAGCCCTTGCTTGCACTTATCCTCCTTCCTTGAGCAAGTGTCTTTTTGGAATTAATGTATATAGGATAAAACACCACCCACTTCTTAATATTAGCTACGGAATCATCTATCTCTGCATATCATGAATTGATTTTGAGAGTTGCATTCATGAGCATGAGACAGAAGAAGAGTTCCAATCCAGGTGGAATTCATTAATATAGTCTGGTGCAGAACGAGTGGTTGCAAGGTTTATACTGTATGCGGGGCATGTATATGGACAGGAATTCTTTTGTGCAGGTCTTTCAGCTGGTCAAGGAAGTTTCTTAACAAGTATTTCAACAGAACTATACCATTGTGTGAGTTTGTATGAGGAAGTATTAATAATTCAGCGCGAGAAGGAAAAACATCAAGATTCTTATTCTAGGCAAACAAAACCAGTATTGCATCAGAGAGATACACCAGAAAAGACTTCCTGTTGTTCCAGGAAGAGTACGTTGGTACTCAGGATCTCTTCGCATCATCTTTTGATAATGTTAAACCATGCATTGTTAGACACGATATTTCAGATAATTCAGATAATGCCGTGAAATGTAGCTGTAAAAAATTTGAGTTCATGGGTATTTTATGTGCTCATCCCCTAAAAAGTGTTGGTTACCCGGAGGTTGCCTGATATCCCAATACAGTATTATTCAAATAGGCTGACAAAAAATGCAAAATCTGGTGCTCTAGTAAACAATGATAATCAGTCGTTTCATCTTGATTCTTGTTCATACCTTAGCTGTGAAGGGTTCAAACAGTGAAAAACCTAGCGCATTTGCCAAAAGTTATACTGACACAAGCACTAGAAGAGACAGACATATTTCTGGAAATTGAGTTCAATCAGCTGAAATCTCTTGAAAGGGCATTTGGGGATGAAGAAACTGTTACACACCATGGGATTAGTGGAAAAACAAAGGGAAGATAATAGAGGCTGAAGGAAATGGAACTTAATCTTGTCTGAGACCAAATTATGCAGTTAGCAGATGGAAAATTCAAAACAGCTTCCAGAACAAACAAGGTGAATAAGATCTAATTTGTATCTAATCGGTCTCCTTATCTTTGTTGGGGTTTACATACTAGCATCAAGCAACACATCAAATTTGTATAAAACTAATCAATCAAAATATAACATCCGACATTGAAAAGTAAACCACAATTACCCTAATCTGATATGAATTTGGGGGAAACAAAGCCCTAAAAAAGAAAACCGAAATCAAAATTTAACGTTATAGATCAAGAGTTCTGTACCTTTCAACATGGTGATTTGAAGCAGCAACTAAAATCAAAATCAGCGCCGGGATTCTGAGGAGTTTTGGTATCTCGATCGATCGATCGAGGGACAGAGAGAGCGCAAGTTAGATTTTGAGAAGAATTGTCTGAGACTCTGATGGATGGGAGTCTAAAGAGAGTCATGTTGTTGGGCTCGGTCAGTACCTCCTAATATAATGGGCCGATTTTAGAAAAAAAATGCACTCCGGGTGAATTCCAGAACCATGATTTTGGGCATACCAAAATCTTTCTAGGCATACTCAATAAAGACAAAAAGGGTTGTGAAATAACAAAATCAGATATCCCCTTAACTAAAAAATTTTTAAATGGCAAATTAGGGATGGTCATGGGGCGGGTATGGGGCGGGTATGCCAATCCCGATCCACCGCCCCGTTAAGTAAAAATTACCCATACCCGCCCATTACCCACATGAATTGGGGCGGGCGGGTATGGGGAATACCCGTATGGGGCGGGTTTCCCATGGGTTACCCGTAACACGGTGTTAATACATAGATGTATTTATAATCAAAACTTAAACAGAAATAATAACATAAGAATAATGCATTCTCAAATTTAAAATTCAGAAATTCATCTTAAAGTGAACAAAAGAATCTATAAATGACTTATTAGTTTTGCTACTTTTTCCTTTCTCATTCTATCTTCGTCCATGTTAACCATTGCATTATCTGTATCGCTTTCACTATTTTAACTTTTAGAGAATGTGTCTGATCACAACAAAGAAGCGAAAGTGATGAATATACAAGAACGATCAAGAATATAATAAATGAAAGAAGTGGCAGAAGTATAAAAATAAATGAAAGAAAGCTCGACAAATTGGTAAAAGTATAAAAATTCGATACGAATTCTTACATAAAAGTCTAAACCCTTATAATATGAAAGCTACGGGGCGGGAATGGGGCGGGGACCTTAAATCCCATCCGCACCCCATCCCCGCAGCTTAGGTTTCGGGTATTACCCATACCCGACCCCATCCCCATTTGTGCGGGTAAAACCCTACCCAAACGGGGCGGGTACCCACGGGGATGGGTTTGGGTGGGGCAAATGGCCATCCCTATGGCAAATCTACCTTTTACGCATTAGGGTTAGTAATCTGGATTAGTGATTAAATATTTTGTTTAGTGATTAAGATAATTTTCAGAATTATAAAGGTTGTTTAGATGAAAAAATTTGGGGAAAAAAATAATCAAAGTTTTGGTTAAGAAGGAGAGAAAGAGAAGGAGAAAGTGAGCAAATTTTAATTCTTGATTCAATGGAGGATGAGAGGGTCATTCTTTATCTAAAAAACCTAGGAAAATACATATCAACTACAACAATGATCCAGAAATGGCTGATTTCTTAGATTATGAGAATGATTTTACACAAACTCAAACTCAAGATGATAATTTTTATGAGCCAAATCCAGATGATGAATACATAGATGAGGAACCCAATGCTTCTAACACGCATGTACACTTCTATTTTATGTTTAATCTCACTTTTGTAGTTTGAAATCATCAAAAATTGTATTTTTCATCATGGTTCTACGAACCGGGACTATGTTAAATCTTAAAAATATAAGCCGAACCCACTAAATTGATGAACAGTTCGACTAGCTGAATTTGTTAACGTTATACGCCGAACCTTCATTTTCCAACTTCCAACCTATTTGCAAGATCCTAGTTTGGCTTATATTAAAGTCTAATAACAAGCCGAACCTATTTATGAGAGTTAGGTTCGGTTTTCACTCTAAATATCGTATCAGCCGAACTATATATTTTTCTAAGTTCGGCTCATATTCAAAAAATCACATCAGCCGAACATGATACTGATTTTCCATGAAACACTTAAATTCATACACATTTAGGGGTTAGGCGTTTTATTACGTATGTTTTCTATTGTGCATCCTTTTCATAGGATGAACCAAACAAAAAAAATGGAAATTACTAAAAGTGTTAAGAAAGTGAAGTCTAATGATGGAGATTACCAAGCTCCATATTAAACTCATTAAAATCAATGAGATCTTATCTTCAACTTCAAGAGAATGAAAAGACAAACACAACACAAAAAGAATGAGGTCATTCCGACATCGGACGAAAAGGTTATGGCCAAAACAAGATCGAAAAACTTGAGTGTGCAAAGACAAGGTTCGGCTGATAACTTAACAACACGAGCTAGCCGAACCTAGAGCCTTCAAATCAATATTTTCTAAGTGTTTACAGAGAGAGGTTCGGATTGAAAGTGATCTAATCGAGTCAGCCGAACCTGACAACCACCTGGGGTAAATTTCACTTCTCAGGTTCGGCTGGGAAAGTTTGCAAGGTATTAACCGAACCTGACACTGTTCTGGGACGTATTTAATACGCATTTTGGGGTTCGGCTAAAAATTGACATTTACGGTTTAGCCGAACTGTTCATAGACACTTTCAGGGTGAAATTTCAAGAACAATTCGACTCAAAACTCAACTCAATTATCAGCCGAACCCGCTACTGTAACCGTCAAAAACCCTAAGTTTTTAGCAATTTAACCAATTCAATCCATGAAAAACAACAATTAAAAGATTGGCTTTGTAGGGAATACCTTCTTATCCTCATTTCAATATTTGGAGCTTCAAATGGTTGAATTTCCGATTCAATTTATGGTTCAATTGTAGTTTTTACACCTTAATATTCAATTGGTTCTTCTTCTTTAATTCATGGATTGGAAGAGGATTTAGAACACCTGACGTTTGATTTTTTCTTTGTACGATCCATTATATAGTTCAATTTAACCGATGATCGAATTTTCACGAATCGATAATTAATTACGGTGATGAAAAAAAAAAATCTCAGAGAAAAGGAAGGTGGTTTGGATGGAGGAAGAAGAAGAAGAAGAGATGTTTAGGATAGTTTATTTTTTGATTTTAGGTTCAAGGGTATATAGGTAATTGAAATACCCAATAGACACCCCTTATAAGGTCACCTAGGATGGGAAAACTATTTTGTATTCCTTGAAATTTTTTGGTATGCCCAAAATCAAGTTTCGAATTCCAAGTCTCTCAGTGATTCGGATGCACGTGAAATGTAAAAGTACTCCCTCCGTCCTAAGAGTTTCTCCAATGGTATGTGTGTGGAGATAAATGTCAAAATCCACCTAGGATACACATCCATTTTCTCTAAAATCATTCTCCAACCATGATGTCTTGAACCAATGTATAGATGACTTTGGGTAGACAATGTCAAGGAGAATGTCAAGTTTTAGACATTCCCCTTGACATTGTCTACCATCATCCTAGTCAGCTTTTAATTAATTGAATTGACTTTAATATATTAACTAACCATTTTTAGATTTAGCAAAATCTCAAGTATGGAAAATAAAAATTATACTAATCAAATGAAGAGGTTTACATGCAATACCGTTGGATATGGATTTTTTTTCCTCCCTAATTTTAAGGAAAAATAGATCGGAAATGACTTATTTGTGTTGCCACATAGGAAGCACACACAATGACCATTATAGAAGCTCTAAGTCAAGATATTAAGGAGACTGGAGGAGTGTACAAAACTATCCCTATAAAATACTATGTTATTACTAAAATTGAAAAGTGTATATGGAGCATGTAAGAAAAATACTTATTTGATAATTTTATTATTTATAGAAATGTTTAAATAGAAGATAACAATAAAAATACTTATGGATTGATTTAGTAATTTTGTTTCCTATTGAGGAAGATATCATTTAATACGTTTAAATAGAAGATAAAAATAAAAATATTTATAGATTGATTGATTTAGTAGATTTGTTTCTTATTTGAGGAAGATATCATTTAAGATTTTTGATTGGTTATATTTAAAACAATTTTATAATTATAAAAATTGAAGGATATATTTGAGAGTTTGACTCAAAAATCTGACTATAAACAGAAGTTGGCCAGTATTTTAGGACAGCCGAAAATAGAATAGTGGACAGAAATTTTAGGACAGAGGGAGTAATTAGTAAATGTTTATAAAATGTGTGTAGGAAATTCATTTTTTTTTGGAATCGAACAAACGGTGATTTTTTTTTTTTTTCTGAAGCACGGGATATATTAAGTTACTCAAGGACTATTGCACGGGGAAATATAACACCCCAAGGTTCATCAATTACACTTAGATTGGTAAGCCAAGAATCTACAATAACATGATATTGGGGCATAATAATAGTCTTCTGATCAGAATTGCATCGGCGGCGGATGTTGGTGTTGAAGGTTGAAAGGCCTTCGTTCAATGATTTTCACAAGAAAAACTGTATTTTTGATGGGTACAACATTATCCTCAAGAACTCGGATGGAGTTAGAGGGGTCCGATGTAATTGATTAAAGTTGCTATTCATTCTTTTGTATCTTGATGCTACGGTTAAATGCCTGAATGATGTGTCTGCACCTTTGTTTTTCGGCTTGATCCATAACTTCAAATGAGTCTTTAGCTTTGATCAAGTCTAAAGTAGAATTTACTCTGTCGTTGACGAAATAAGTGATAAAGCTGCAATTACAAAAGCTGCAAAAACTATTACTAAGAAACAAACGAATTACAGACTCAACATAGCTAACGCTAAGAAACTAAAGTTACTATGGCAATTAAGTAACTTAAAGTAAATAAAACTTCAATGATACATAAGGTATTAATGACTTTCACTTATACTAAACTAAAGAGAATTGATAAGGGGGGGCTAAATTACTAAATGAACTAAGACTCAAAACCACTACACTAGAGACTCTTAACAGATAAAAGTAGAAGATAATTTACTAAAGATTAGAAGCAATAAGCTGGATTTAAAAAGGTCTACCGGCCCATAGAAACTATATTTACACTCTTGTGATGCAATTGCAGTTGTGATACGATTGGGAAAAGCTATCGGGGTCTTCATGAACATTGCTGATTGGATGCTTAAGAAGATGTTGCATGCTTCTTTGAGATGGCTTGCTCAAAGACCAGAAACACACATAAAAGGTTTGAGAATTTGAAACTGTTGTTATTGTGGAAACGAGTCGATAACATGAAAATTTAATTTGGCATGTCCTAACTTGACTTTGCTCAAGAAGAAATTCAAGAGTTCTAGAATCAAAAGGATGGTGATGATTTATTCCAAATTGCCCCATAAAGCCCATTAATAACGCCATCATATTGATTAGGATAATCCCAGTATAGATAAACCAAATCTACCTCATATTACATAATTGTTGCTTTGTGATAAATCCCTAGTCAAACCAAAAAGGACTGTCCCAGCACTTCCCATTCAGGATGACATAGAACTTAAACTAGCTAAGGTAAATTCAAACATCTGCAAACGCTTTGAATAACATTAAGAAATACAAGGCACACACTTCAACGGGAGAAAACTTCTCAGATTGACAAAAATATACCCACAACGACAAAGAACAACTAAATAGCCAACAGACCACGTGGGAAAACAGGAAAGTTGAAGGACTCCAATAAAGAGAAAATAGACAACTTATTAAACCTAAAATATAAATTAAGGTAAGATCCTTCCGTGGATAAAATCAAAGAGGTGTAGACCAAAATAACCCAAGATACAAGGGGTTGGGGGACAAATTTCAAATCGAACTAAGAGCAATTGACAAGAATCAAACAGCAACGGGGGAAGGTAAATAGGGAGCAGGTATGAAGTTTACTAATAATTAGAAGAATTCACTATTGGGGTTTATCAAGATTTAAGTTATAAGGTTATAAAAGAATGATGGTATGACAAGCATCAGGATAGAATCATTGATATGAATAGGGTTTTGGTTAAGATCATAGGCATCAAATGTATACAAAACTAAACGAGAATCTCCAAAGCGCAGTAAGAAATACCTTTTGATCAAATATAACACAGCTGAGAACTCGAAGAATCTGGTTGACCAAAGCGGATCTTCGATTTGATTGAAATGAAAATTCAGCATCTATTGATTGAAGACTCCCATTAGAAACAATCGTATCATCCAACTCCAAGAAGAAACAACGCTAAGAGAGATCATATCTTCATAGGGCCAACAAACCCGAAGATTTAGCCGATTAGATTGAAGAAATCCAACCAAGAAATTTTAAGGTTTTCTCTGGTTTTCGCGGTGGGGTTTTAGTTGGAGAGTCAGTTTAAATTTTTCTCACAGAGTTTTGGACTAATGATGATTGTTTGTCAATAGATGAATTTTAAGTGTTCATGTGGAAAAACTTATTTGCTAAAATAAAACCCATAAAAATGCTTTCCCATAATAAACCAATTATTTTTGGAGTTTTTCTTCATCTCTTCTGGTTTTTGCCTCTGCCATGAGTGGCTAAATGGTCGTTCATCGGTTCTGATGGCTAAGAAACACATGAAATCCTAAATAAGTTGTTAGATTTGATTCTTGATTCGATACATAGAAGATTAATTTTATATTTGAAACAAGAGTTTGTGGTGGTCGTAGTCTTTTCTGTATCAAACCCATTCTCACTTATCTGCAACAAAATCATATTGAGTATTGATTCGATATAAAGGAAGCTCTATTTTCAATTACAAAATGAAGTTAGCGTAGGTTTAATTAATTTATAAAAGAAGTTTAATTATCTATTAGAAGATGAAGTTAGTGGAGGTCTCAGTTTGTATGAATTAAATGTCTTCTCACATGAGTCTTTCTGAAACTCTCCAAGATTGTTGTCGGGTACGTAATGGGTTTTAGTAGTGCTAAGATATTCAATTTTAAATTTCTACCCTTCTCCAGAATCCAATTACTTGCTTATCACTTTCAATTAAAATAATATTCCTTGCCATCTGTAAGAATTTCTCACCAAATCTTACGTCTAGATTGAATTTTACTTTGTTTCTCTTATCCCACATGCCGAATATGATGATTATTTTCTTCGGTTTCTCTATTCAGATTTATATAATTGAATGTTTTATTTCAAGACCTAATCAATTTCACCTACTTATACTCTGGATGAAGAAGTTTTTTTTACCCACGTTGTGCAATTTGTTTCCCTGTAACCTGTCATAACCCCTTTCTCCTAAACAATTCAAGTCATATTACCAAAACCAGTAGATTCTAGCTGAGTCTTTGTATCACCATGTATGTTGTTTGGCATGGTGATGCTTCACAAACAACAAACCAACCTATATATTTCTTGAATTTGAAAAGTGGTAGACAGTTCAATCTCAATGAAATCATCCCCTAAAGATACCAGAACAATGACAATTCATGGATTGGATGTTTGTCAAGAAGATTTGTTGAACATGTTGATAGAGTTAACTGTGTACAACTCGACTCCTGCTCAAGTAACTAGTGATAACTTAATAAGATATTTAGCGTGCATGGGTAACATCCTATCTTACTCTTATCTTGTTCGTAAGGTTAATAATGGAAGCTTCTCTATCAAAGTAAGAGTAAGTATTAGATTCAGAAAAAGGCTTAAGTTCAGTGTAATTGTGGAAATTGAGATGTGTGGATTTTGTGACCTCATTGGACACAAGCTTCAAAACTGTAAACAATACTTGAAACGTTTATATAATGAGTGTGTTAGCTAGGAAAGTAATTCATTTCCATGTCGTAATGTCGCATCCAATGTGCTTAATCCCTATGCACCACCATTTTACAATAGTCTAATGTGCAAAGAGATTTTTATATGTGGAAAGTAGCAACTAAAAAAGATAAACCATGCCAGCTATTTAACTTTATAAGTGGTCAGTGGAATGAAGCCGCTTCTTCACAAACTACACGAAATCAGGGAATTTGTAACGCCCGATTTTGTAACGATTTTTATTAAGTAATGTTGTATCGACGTTGGTAACTTTGTAACGTTGGATAATCATTGCAATAATTGGTATCTGTTACAGAGTTTCGGGAGGGTTGTGGGTAATTACCTTCCTATCTTCAACTTAAATTGCCAAGTTACATTGTTACCCTCCATTACTACTATTAGCGCCTCTATTACTAGTATCAGCTCCCAATTTCATCTCACACTCAAGGCCTACCCAGCCTCCCAACGATTCTGGCTTTTTTCTCCAACATTTTTTTTCCCATTATAACTCTTCATTTTAATTACCGAAAATCAGAAAACAAAACTAAAATCAATGAAATTTGTTTTTCATTTTTTTTAATTATGCGAAAATTAAAAGAGAATAAATATGTCGAGAACAACTGATAGCCTGAGACATTTCTCCACCCATGTCCCTTTTCCTCTCCATCCATTTTACTCCGTCGATTTGAGCTTCGGAAACATCGAGATGCAGCTACAGAGAACTTCATTAACAACATGAATCGGTCAATTTTTCTGTGAATCATCGATGTAACCCTAAATTTAAGTTAAATCGATCTCTCATAGAAGTTTTGACACTTATTCACAATCTTGGAAATGCAAATCTGGGTTATCATCATCTAAGGTATTTCATTTATTCGTTTTTCTCTGAATCATAGTTTTTTCAACATTTGGGGGTTTAATAATTTTACAAATTGGAGGTTACAAACTATTGGTTTTGAATTTGAATGATGCAATTTCTGATGGTGTTTATGAACATCTATATCTTTTAGATTTACATGTGATTGTATATTTTAGGTTTATGGTTTTTGTGTTTGTTGAGTGTGATTAAGAAGATTTGTATATGCAATTGTGGATGTTGTAGTACATTGTATTATGTTTTAAGAATATCCCAGTGTACTTTGTAGGTTTAGTTGATAATTAGACTGAGTCACAAATAGTATTTTACTTGTTTGTAGGATGTCACAATTTGTTTATAGGATATCTCCATTTGTTTGTAAATGGGTGAATCAATCAATTGTGTATTGAAGTAGTAGCTCTAATGAGAATCCCAACCAGTTTCAACAATTTAGATGAAAACCAAAGAGAAGCTATTGTTCATAATTTGTTCCTTTTGCCTAGTCAGATTCTAGTTCTTTATGAATTCATTGCCAAAGTAGTTTCTTGGGTCAATGGTCAGAATGCATTGTAGATTAGAATTAGATGTGCATATGCCTCCACTAGCACCAAGTAGTTTTGTGGGTCAGTGAAATCATGTAGGTTTCACATGACTCAATCTTGAGTCAAGTTATTACGTCTTTGACAGATGATCTACAGCTTGTTATACCTTTTGTTGATAAACTTAGACTCAGTTATAGTGTTTGGGTGTAGGATATTGTTACCATTAGTGAATCAAGATTGTAGTATGTTTTGAGAAGCAGTTTCTGCACTTTAGATGAAAACCTGAGAGAATTAGGATTCGTAATATGTTCACTTACCTTGTACTAGGATTCTAGTTCTTAATACAATTCAGATAATGCTTTAATAAATTTATAGATCATATAATATATTTCAACATACCACAGTTGAACATACCATTGTCCTTTCATTAGAAATCACAAAGACCTCTCCAGCATACCAACTCTAACCCACTATATTCAAATCAACACAAAAAGAAACCAAAATTGCAATTTTATTAACCAGATTTACAAACACCATCACTATTACTAATCAGACCCCTAATTACTAAGTAGTTCCATTACAATCAAACCCATTCACAAGATCAACATCAAAACATGACCCAAAACCTAGTATGTAATTCCCTCAAACAACTAAGAGATTAACTATTCATACCAGGAAAAACTAGACTGTTCGAACCCCCCTGCAAACACCTTACACACATACTACTAAAACTGTTAGCAGTTACCATCTGCATAACAGTATCAAAACAAGCCCATATATTCAACAAAAAAAAAAACACATCCGAGATAGAAAAATAACCACAAGAAAACTAATACTTATTTTGTCAGCAGCTTCAGCAATATGAGCAAAATGATCAGCCAACACCTACAAGATTTCTTTGAATTTTCACGAAGAAACACTTAGTCCGATTTCACAAAATCGAAGCTTTCCCATCAAAATCTTGTTGATGTTCCAGGGATGATTATTCAGAATCATCACCATTGTTCTCATTGCTATGTTGACTACCTGAATTTTCAGTTGCACTATCATCACCTTCGTCGTCGATGCCCATCTCATCATCGATGTACTCATTATTATACTGACTGCCTGTTTTAGTTGCACTTCCATAACCTCCATCACCTGCATCTTTACTTCCTTCATCATCTTCATTCTCTTCCTCCAAATCTCCAACCTCAACTGGCTCACCATTCTCATCAAGACCATCAATTGTTTCTCCATCAGAATCAACATTCAGTCTCTCATTCATGGTTCTTGCAAAAAGCCGAGGGATTGCTTTTTCTGCTAAGTATATTTCATACCATGCATCCTCATACTTCTTTTCTCTCTTCCTCCTTTGTTCCTATATCTCGGAATTTCTCTCATGATCATCACTTCTCTCAAAATCATTCTGTTACTATTCAGAATCACTTTTGGTTGCACTGCAGGTCTTTCTCCAAACAAATCATCTCGCCTCATCTCTCTCCTCTCTTTCTCTAGATAGCTTTCCTCACATCTCTTGCAATTCTCTTCCTCTTCCATAGTTCATATTGTGGAGCATTTTCCTGACGAACTCTTTCATACTCAATTTGACGATTTCTCTTGTCAATCTCTTGCTGCAGAAAAACCCTCAAATTCTCCAACTCTCTAGTATACAGAGTCTTGGAAACTTTCTTGGCGAAGTTAAAAGATGCAAAAGGCTTATTATCTCCGTTAGCATTGTTTCCTCCTTGATCACCCATTATCTCTAATCTATGATTTTCTTAATTTCCTTGCCCGATCTTTTAGGATGATTTTTGTATATTTTGGAAATTCTCTGTTTAATTTCCTTTTGTAGAGAAGATGCCATTAATAGTCATTTAAGGCATTCGGTAGAATGTCTTGTCCCTTAGCTATTCACGCTTATTCAAAGGCAAATGCAACAAGTCCTAAACCCATCATAACTCCTCCTTAACTCCTGCACTCCAACATTTCTAATGGGGGTGTACCAAATTAGTGTGGGGTGGGTTCCAAAATCATATAAGAGAAAACTGGTTTTGCCTTGCCAGCGTACGCCCCGACCCCACTAATTTGGTACACCCCCATTAGCCTAATTGTAGACTCTTCCGATTCTCAATATCTAATAACTACCATTAAGGGATTGATAGACAGTTAAACCAAGCACTAATTATCATTTTTGATTTTTGGTAGATACTGAAGAGCCAGCACCTGTTGAGAGGCATTATGTGGCGCTGGTATACTGCATCTATAATGGCAGTGTTCACACCTGAAATGGCTTAACATTCATGAGATTTGTTCGGTGTACAAAAAAAGGTCAAACATAATAGGTCAACAAATTTTAAACAAATCAGGTCAAACCTGACAAGTCAAGCAAAATAAAATCAGCACACTTGTGTATATTTATTTAATTTTATTTAGTTAAAAGATGGGCCATATCTTCACTTGAACTGCAGCATGGTTTGGTTCAGGCATCATGCCATATCTCAATACCCTGGTCCCTGAGTCCTGACCAACAACTAATTAACCAACTAATGCCAAACAAATTAGGTCAAACAAAATAAAATCAGCAATGTGCCACATAATGCCTAAATTTTAAAGAAAAATAAAAAAAGGTCTAGGGGGTTTCGAACCTCCGACCTCAAACTTACTTAAACTAAAGTGAACCACTGTGGCACACTAACGTTTTTGACATTAGTTGGACTTGTATTAAATTTATACAATTACTATCTTCCTAAATATTAAATGAAGTTGTGTATAGATGAGCCATATCTTGAACTGCAACATGGTTTGGCTCAGGCAGCATGCCATATCTCAATACCCTGGTTCTTGAGTCCTGACCAACAACTAATTAATCAACTAATGTCAAACAAATCAGGTCAAACAAAATAGATCAAGCAAAATAAAATCAGCACACTTGTGTATAGATGGCCCATATCTTGAACTGCAACATGGTTTGGCTCAGGCATCATGCCATATCTCAATACCCTGGTCCCTAACCAACAACTCAAATGAGACACAAAAATCTACCAACACTATGTCTGGAACAGCGCCTGAGACATAACTCATTATTAGTTCATCTAATTCCATTGATTTGAGCTGCAGAAAACTTCAGCAACAACAATGAATGAATCAATTAATTTTTCTGTGAAACTTCGATGTAACCCTAGATTTAAGTTTAATCGATCTTTCATAGAAGTATTGACACTGATTCATAATCTTCGAATTGCAAATCTGGGTTATGTTCATCCAAGGTATTTTTCATTCATTCATTTGGGGGTTTCTTGGAGATTCAACTGCAGAAAACTTCATCAACAACAATGAATCAATCGATTCTTCTATGAAACATCAATTCAAGCCTAGATTTTAGTTTAATCGATATCTCATATAAGTATTGATAGTGATTCATAATTTTGGAAATGCAAATCTTGGTCATCTTCATCTAAGGTATTTCGCATTCATTCATTTGGAGGTTTAACGATTTTACAAATTGGAGGTTACACACTCTTGATTTTGAATGGTACAATTTCTGATGGTGATTATGAAGTATGAACATCTCTATGTTTCAGATTTTAGGTTTATTTTTATGTTGCTATGAATTGTATCCTGTTTTGAGAATATTTTGGTGATTATGAACATCTCAATTGCATGATTTATGCCTCCACCAAGTGGTTTTATATGTCAGTTGACAGATGATCTTAGACTCAGACATATTATTTGGTTGTAGGATGTCAGCATTGGTGAATAAAGCTTGTATTATGTTTTGAGAATCAACATCTCAGGAATCTTTGTGATTTGTATTCATTGTCTGATTGTAGAATTAGGTGTGTGGGTTGTATATGGTAAGTAGGGTTTGTGTCAATTATGTGCAAGTCGAATATGACGTAACCAACACAAGACAATTTTTGTTAGTCATGTATTGACAGAAGATATAAAGATATAAAGATCAAACATATATAGATGTTCGTAATTTGTCCCTTCGCCAGATTGTAGATTAAGACTAGGTGTGTATATGCCTCTCCATCAAGTGAATTATACTGGATAGAGAATCAAAGATGCAATTTCAAACATGCTGCAATTTCAAAGATGCAGGACAACTATTAAGAAACACTAAAGTGAATTATTTTCACTATGCATTTGTTTTCATTACATTTTAGTCTTGTACATGTTCCAGTTCTTTGCATTGTAGTT
This sequence comes from Papaver armeniacum, assembly GCA_023531295.1. Classification (NCBI taxonomy): domain Eukaryota; kingdom Viridiplantae; phylum Streptophyta; class Magnoliopsida; order Ranunculales; family Papaveraceae; genus Papaver; species Papaver armeniacum. The sequence goes on along the minus strand of JAJJWW010000311.1, from coordinate 23,462 downwards.
TTAGTTTCTAGATTACAACATGCATCTCCAACATTATCGACACACAATCATCGGACAATATAAATAAACTGACTTCATCATATTACATTTCATAAAGTTACAACCTTTTTGTTCATTCAGTGTTGAGCATTATTTAGAAGCAACACTATCATGTTCATATCCAGTTACACACAAAAATCCAAGTACCAAAAAGAAAAAGATAAAAAAGAAAAATAAACACAACTTTCCCCTGTATCATCTCTTGCATTTTCAGTCTCCATTGCCACAACCAAAAAAGAAAACATGATTCTATGACTTACCATTTTCCCTTCGATAAGGCTTACTCGTTATACCCGATCACTCGGAATCGGAATCATCATATTCCGATTTATCAAACCACTCTTCCTCCTCATCACACTCTTCCTCCTCATCAGACTCTTCCTCTTTTATCAGACCCCTCTTCCTCTTCATCTTCATCTGACTCCGATTCGGAATCGGTCTTTTGAGCCAAAATTTCATCATTAACCCGAAGAATCTCATCTTCGCGAAAATCCTCAAGTGACTCTTCTAGGTCGATGCAGATTCGTCTGAATCTGTAGTGGATATATCACTGACATTATGAACAACAAAAACTGTCTCTTCATCTTCGGTAGCACTTGCATCACTATCGCGCGACCCATATTCTTTTTCCTCTGCCGCCTTGATCTCCGCAATTTCCGCCAACCTTCGTCTTTTCTCCTGCACTGCATAGTACTTTTCCTTCTCTTCTTCATCTTTGAAGGGATCACGGAGACGCTTCTTTGGAAAAATCTCTACCGGTTTCTTTGGAAATATCTCTATCGGTTTCTCTTGTACTTTATTTTCCGCACCATGCATTTTTTTCCAGAGAGGATCGAGTTCAATATCACTCAAAAAGTCACTTACTCTCTTTGGTACTTTCTGGAGATCATCCTTGGTCATATGCCCAATCATCTGCATAGTGGAGGATAACCTTTCTTGTCTTTCCCTCTCTGCCCACTCTTTCAATTGTTGCTCTTCAGTCATGGGGGATTTACCATTTTGTCTGCGTCGATCATCATCACCAGCCATTTTGATTGATTTGATTTAGAAAAAAATTCAGAGAACAATTATCTCCCTCTACAAATTTTCTCTCTGAAATTATTTGCTCTCTGACCCTTTAGTTTCCCCATTATAAACTAGTCTAACCTAAAAGACACAACAGTTCATAACAGACATAAACTCTAAATTCTTGCAGGGTCACGCCTATTCAGAGAAAGCTTTAATCGAGAATATCACCTGACAATAATAACCGCAAAATTTTGGTCTGAATTCAGACGGTTTTGTGGTTGAAAACTTGAATGGGAAATTTGTAACGGTACCCCTGCTATGAAGAGTAAAAAACGCATATAAAAGGTAATTTGCTCATTTTCACAGTCACCGGAAAATTTGCTGCTGGCGAGGGTAATTTGGTCATTTTCACTGTCGCCGGGAAATATGCTTTCGCTTTGGTCATTTCACAGTCGCCGGAAAATTTGCTTTCGCCGCCGCTGGAAAATTTGCTTACGTCGTTGCCGGGAAATTTGCTTTCACCGTCGCCGGGAAATTTGCTTTTACCCTCGCCGAAAATTTTGCTTTCACCGGAAATTTTGCTTTCAGCGTCGTCGGATCCATCCGATCTGATATTTGACATCAAAAACCTCACCTAGACGAGAACATTGGGTTTATATATGGTAATCTTGCAAGCTGAGTTCCATAATAGGTTGCAGAATCCACTCAGGATCCATCCAATCTGATATTTAACATCAAAAACCTCGGACGAGAACGTTGGGTCTATATATGGTAATCTTGCAAGCTGAGTTCCATAATAGGTTGCAGAATCATCCAATCTGATATTTGACATCAAAAACCTCACCTGGACGAGAATATTGGGTTTGTATATAGTAATCTTGCAAGCTGAGTTCCATAATAGGTTGCAGAATCCACTCAGGATCTATCCAATCTGATATTTGACATCAAAAACCTCACTTGGACGAGAACATTAGATCTGTATATGGTAATCTTGCAAGCTGAGTTCCATAATAGGTTGAAAAATCCATCCAATCTGATATTTGACATCAAAAACCTCACCTGGACGAAAACATTGGGTCTGTATATGGTAATCTTTCAAGATGAGTACCATAATAGGTTGCAGAATCCACTCAAGATCCATCCAATCTGATATTTGACATCAAAAACCTCACCTAAACGAGAACATTGGGTCTGTATATGGTAATCTTGCAAGCTGAGTTCCATAATAGGTTGCAAAATCATCTAATCTGATGTTTGACATCAAAAACCTCACCTGGACGAGAACATTGGGTTATATATGGTAATCTTGAAAGCTGAGTTCCATAATAGGTTGCAGAATCCACTCAGGATCCATCCAATCTGATATTTGACATCAAAAACCTCACCTGGACGAGAACATTGGATCTGTATATGGTAATCTTGTAAGCTGAGTTCCATATTAGGTTGCAGAATCCACTCAGGATCCATCCAATCTAATATTTGACATCAAAACCTCACCGGACGAGAACATTGGGTCTATATATGGTAATCTTGCAATGAGTTTCATAATAGGTTGCGTAATCACCCAATCTCGATATTTGACATGAAAAACCTCACCTGACGACAACATTGGAGTCTCGTATATGGTAATCTTGCAAGTTGAGTTCCATAATAGGTTGCGGATCCACTCGGGATCCATCCAATCGATATTTGACATCAAAACCTCACCGGACGAGAACATTGGGTCTGTATATGGTAATCTTACAAGCTGAGTTCCATAATAGGTTGCAGAATCCACTCAGGATCCATCGAATCTGATATTTGACATCAAAAACCGCACCTGTACGAGAACATTGGGTATGTATATGGTAATCTTGCAAGCTGAGTTCCATAATAGGTTGCAGAATCCACTTAGGATCCATCCAATCTGATATTTGACATCAAAAACCTGACCTGGACGAGAACATTGGGTCCGTATATGGTAATCTTACAAGCCGAGTTCCATAATAGGTTGCGTAATCCACTCGTGATCCATCCAATCGATATTTGACATCAAAACCGCACATGGGACGAGAACGTTGGGTCAGTATATGGTAATCTTGCAAGCTGAGTTCCATAATAGGTTGCAGAATCCACTCAGGATCCATCCAATCTGATATTTGACATCAAAAACCTCACATGGATGAGAACATTGGGTTTGTACATGGTAATCTTGGAAGCTGAGTTCCATAATAGGTTGCAAATAATCCAATCTGATATTTGACATCAAAACCTCACCTGGACGAGAACATTGGGTCTGTATATGGTAATCTTGCAAGCTGATTTCCATAATAGGTTGGAGAATCCACTCAAGATCCATCCAATCTGATATTGACATCAAAAACCTCAACTGGACGAGAACATTGGGTCTGTGTATGGTAATCTTGCAAGCTGAGTTCCATACTAGGTTGCAGAATCATCCAATCTGATATTTGACATCAGGATTGTAGATAGTGGTAAATAAGATTCGTTCAACTCAGACTTGATGAGATTCGATTTCATACTTAAAAATAGAAAATTCTAAAAACAAAGAAAATATATATACAAGGTTGTCACAATTATCGAGAGGTACTGAGACTCGGGACTCTACCATTAATCAAAATCGAGTGATGCATATATTGATTCTTAACAATTATAACTCTTTTATGGACTCTATTTCTTTGCCAAAGTAGATTTCTAAAATATTAGATGTAAATCACAAGCATGGTATATCAAAAGCTCTTACATATAAGTATACACCATCAAACGAAATCACAACTAATTAGTGAAAATCATAAATCAATTAAAATAAATGCAAAAAGTCATAAGGAATCAAATATAGTTACCAAACCATTGTGAAATAAGACTTCCTCCCTCGTCCCACTGATGGGGTTTAGCTCATCATGCTCAAAACACACTCATAAGATAATAACATGGCTCAAAAGATGTTTTTATTGAGGGGAAATAATAATATAGCGAATCTGCAACACCTAAAGGTCGTTACAGAAGTAACCGTTACTAAGGAATAGGACTGTAGAAAGAACGATAGTTTTATGTTGCAGCAGAATCTGCGACTATCTAAAAGTGCGTCCCAATGTTCTTCGTCTCCTTTTTCTTCAAAGCAGCTGAAGAGAGCTTCTCTCGCAATTCGTTCATGAGCCCTCTCGTTGGCTCTCCCAACACCCCAAATCTTTCGACAACTCCCCAAGGTCTCGAACCACCCTATTTATACATCACAGGGCCATAGAATCTTCACCAAATCTTCCAATATTTCTTTCTTATTCTTCACGGCCAAGTCACGAGAATATTTCCTTTTTATTCTCTCTTTTTACACGTCTTCTGTTGGCTAACAAACCATCCTTATTCGATAGTCCAAATCCTGTAAGGAATGTCTTCTTTTAAAACAACTTCTTTCCTTGTCTAAAAAATCAAAATAACATAATTATTCTTCCCATGGAAATAGTTGCTCTGCTTTAAGGAATTACAAGATTTCTTCCCCTTTTTTATGATTCCATCCCATATACCTTCCCTGTTTGGATAAAACATAGTGATACCAAACCAACTACACGTGAAAACTCGAGTAAATCTCGTCCAAACACAAAACAGAGAACCGATATTCTTTCCCCTGTGGTATCGAGATATATAAGGAAGTTTCCTTATTTTCTTGGAAACAAACTCCTCTCACCCCATATTCACCGAACCAGGCCCAAACAAATCCAAAACAACCAAGAAATCTGAAAGAAACTCATCCAAATCTTGTCCAAGATTTTTTTTTGTTTAATCGAGATAATTTGTGAAAACTTTCCTTTTCTACGTGAAGAAATCTCTGAGAAATCATGTTTGAACGCAATCACCAAATCCCTATCCACATAACCATAAATCCCGAGAAAATCTCGTTCAATTCTGTCCTGAAAAGTTCGCAGCTGAGTCTGCAAATTTCCCGCAAATTTTGTTTTCAAACCGTGAAGAATAAATGATGCCTCCTAACCACAACATGGGTGCCTTTAGCAGACGCCTTTGGGATGCCCTGGGGTGAAAATAACGATGTGTTTCCCCTTATCGACTGGTTCCCCTTATCCATTTAAGGGGTGTAAATGACACATGTCTTATGAGCCTTTAGTAATTTTCTCCGGAGATCCAAATGCCATTTTTCGAGCCAATTTCTCCACAAGAGCTTATTTCTCCGAAAACACCTACAAAAATATAAAAAGCCAAAATAAGTACAAAATGAGCACTAACAAAATAGATAATTGAGATCAAAATAGACACATAAATGCTTCAATCAAATACCCCCAAACTTATTATTTGCTAGTCTCGAGAAAATCCAATTTACGAAATAAAATCCTAACTCACTGTCGCAGGCATCGCGATTGCACTTAGCATGTGCAACAAGCCTTTAAACCCCTAGGTGGCCCTAGTGGCCGAGTTATAGTCTCGGGAGGGTTTACTAGAGTTGTACCCACAAAACCTTTACTCTGGACGCTAGCTATCTACGCAGAACCTTGGAAGGAACTAAAGAATCTCCTTGGTTGGCATACTTATTGACTACAAGAGGAAGTACCCTGATGCGAAATTCCGATTCTTTGCATACGAGTTTGCACTCAAGCATACTAAAATTCATATAGAAGTCACGTAGCTCTACTCGGATAGTTTCGGACATCATAACCTGAGTCAATCAATCACATGGATAGATTAAGAAGATGGATGTAGTGAAAACGTAGATGGTTTTGATGTTGACTAAGGTGAACGGTGTTTCCATATCTGTGCAAGGCCACCGCCAAAATGAACCTATCCCTATGGACTGAGATACTAGTCTGACTAATACCAACACAACTGGCATATACAAGGGAACCAGTGGTCCATAATCCTAACTCTAGGTCAACACAACTGGCATATACAAGGGTTCCAGTGGTCGACTTTATTGAATTTATTCCGATTGGTCTGATGGTCTGGTCTCAACTTCTTTCTTTCTTTCTTTTTTCTCTTTTTTTTTCATCTTTTTTTTTTCACTTTTTTTTTTGTATCCAAATCACTCTGTTTCACCCTAGCAGTGGTAACAACTTGATTCGTGAGCCCCACCTAATCACTTAGAGAAATATTTTTTAAAAAGAAAACAAAATAAAAACAGAAGTGAAAAGGACTCAACGAGATATGGAGAAACTACCATGTTATTTCTAACACCTGAGCTCTGTGCTTTTATGAATAGACTCTTTAGATGTTTCCATCTAATCAGATTGGTTCCTCAACTCCTACAACCAAGATGATTACATCCACTTAGATTGGTTAGTGCCATCCTTAATAAGCATAAATTTCTAGGCTCTGGAGTTTAATAATGCAACTAAAAAGTTTCTCCCATACCCCCAAACTTAAATCTAACATTGTCCTAAATGTTCTAAAGATAAAATTAAAAGCATGAACAAGGAGAAATTGTTACCATTTGAAGCAAAAGAGTTAAGGAAAGATATTACCGTGTTGCATGAGCATGGGTTACCTCCCAAGAAGTGCTAAATTTAACGTCTTCAGTCGGACTAACAAAGGATTAGTCACCTTATAGAATCATAAAGTAATAGCCGGAATTTCTGTGGGTCATCAAAACCAAATAGAACTATCACAAATAAAAGGAATCTGTAACCTGCCAAGAGAATAAACAAATAAATCACACCCTTGTCTAGTTTCATGTTAAAGACAACTACATCTAGTTGTGGTTCAGGTTCAAGTTCTTTAACTGGGTCCAAATAAAATATTTTCATGGGTTGCATTTCCTCGTAGCTAAGATCCGATTCAGGTATTAGATTCGGAAAAACTCAAGTAAAAACTTAGAAGCACATAATAATAACCTAAATAATCATGATCCTTAAAGTCAATCAGTTTTGACTCACATAATTGACCATGATGAAAGTGGTGGTCAATTTTAGGCAAATGTGTCGATTCTAATCTCCTAAAGTACTTAGGTTTAGTCTCAAAACTAAATAATTGACACATCTAAAACTTATAATGTTCCCACAATTGGTTGAAAAATATTTGGTGGGAAAACAAAATCAATCTGGGTATCATAGCACAGGTAAACTACATCAACCAGAGGATGAGTTTTAACAACCGAACTTCTTTATGGACATCACTAGGTTCAAGAAAACATGTATGAAGATAATCTTTTAAAATGGTTGAGGCACATATGTCAAGTCCCAAGTGAGGGACCTTCTAAGAGTTAAAGCACACGAGAATGATAATCAACCCAAAACTTAGAGTTTTCGGTGTCTCTAGAAAGACCAGTCACAACTTCCCTAATTTCAAGGTCACGATTCTCGAAAATGGTCAATTGATTCTTCTAAGTCTAGTTTATCCTCACTCATCTCTACGAGTTCATTTTCTTTTTCTAAGTCTGCTATTTCTAAATCGCTGGACTTCAAATATACCCGCTCCTCTAAACCATAATTGGCTTCATAATCGAAAGGAAATACTACATCATCTAAGGAAGTGTTATCTTTAGTCAAATCCTTGTCCTTTTGAATAGGTGAATAATCATTAAAATTATTTGGATTTGAACTAGAAGTAACATTATCATTATATATAAAGCTCAATTGAGTAGCAAATTCCCCGATCACCGTGCCTATATATTTCAAATTCTTCATCAACACTATCCTCATCATCATAGTAATATGAAGATGGTCGAACCTCATCTAAAGTATTTCTTCCAATTCTAACCTCGTCATCTTGATTATGTAAATAAAAATTTTCCTCATTTTCAAGGGTGATTTGTGAAGTAATGTATTGACAATTCAGTGTAATTCGAGCAATTCTTTCTTCCGTCTCTAAATCAAACCTACGTGTTGACTCAGTTAGCTTACATGTTGACTCAGCTAACTTCCTGAGGTTATATTCTAAATAAGGTTCACTCATTGTTATAGTTCTTTCATCCATACCTAAGTCATTTGTGTCTAACTTATGTTCTGACTCAAGTAACTTACGTGTTGACTCAAGTATATTACGTGCCTCTTCTAGAGGAGAAGTATAAGAATTTTGCTCGTATGACTAGTATGCATGTGAATAGTAATTAGGCTCATCATGGTATGACCCATATCCTTCAAAAGGATGACGTTCCAAACCACTATTCACATTATGGCCATAAAAGGAATAATGTCCATGTTTCTCAGTCGGATATTCATTATATTGGCTATTATAATACCAGTTTAACATAATTTGTTCATGTGCAAATGCAAATACTGGGGTTGAATATTACGGGTAGGCTTTGGTTACCTTTAGCAAAATATACCTACAGCCAGAGACTGGTCAAAGGTACAAGGCTAAGGCTTGTGGTGTTTCGGATGATAACGCCCAGAGGGTTCACCTTACTAAACCACGTGTTTTCCTAATAATCGGTGCCAGACGATGCAGTAATGTTGTGCACGTGTTTGTTTGTGTTCGTGCTTTCATAGCTTCAACACAAAATAAAACCCACTGACAGGGATTCGTGGGTGGAAAGAATTTTACCTCCCCGTACCAGACGGGCGATGAACCGTTGAAGTCGACTCGGGCCACCGACTCCTATGTCGGGTGTACGAACTTGAGGGGCCGAGACAATTATCGTGAATCGTCGTCCTTCCATGCAACATTTTTATTAAATTTAACCCTTCCTTAGGGTTTAAAATAATAATGTCCAATGTCCCAAAATAAAGTCCAAAAAGTGTCCAAAAATAAAATAAAAAATTACAAAAAATAAAACCCTATTTACAGTTTCTAAAAATAAAATAAAATAATTATATACAAAATATTCTTCTTCACTCCTTTTGGATTCCTCTTTTCTTTCCTTCTTTGGCGATGCTTTCCTTTTATAGCAATTTTTCTTTCCTTGTAGCTTCGCTCCAAATCTGAAAATAATTGAAAAATACCAAAGGCGTAAAAGAGAACAAAAAATATAAAAATAAAATAAAAATACAAATAACTCTAAAACCTAAAACCTAAATACAAGTCCACGTCGGCGACGCCAAAAATTGATGTAGTTTTAAATAGTGGTAAATAAGATTCGTTCAACTCATACTTGATGAGATTCGATTTCAGACTAAAAAATAGAAAATACTAAAAACAAAGAAAATATATATACAAGGTTGTCACAAATATCGAGAGGTACTGAGACTCAGGATTCCACCATTAATCAAAATCGAGTGATGCATATATTGATTCTTACCATAGCTCTTTTATGGACTCTATTTCTTTGCCAAAGTAGATTTCTAAAATATTAGATGTAAATCACAAGCATGGTATATCAAAAAGCTCTTACGTCTAAGCATACACCATCAAACGAAATCACAACTAATTAGTGAAAATCATAAAATCAATTAAAATAAGTGCAAAAGTCATAAGAATCAAATATAGTTACAAACCATTGTGAAATAAGGCTTTCTCCGTCGTCCCAGTGATGGGGTTTAGCTCATCATGCTCAAAACAAACTCATAAGATAATAACATGGCTCAAAAAGTGTTTTTATTGAGGAGAAATAATAATACAACGAATCTGCAACACTTAAAGGTCATTACAAAAGTCACCAATTACAAAGGAATAAGACCAGAAAGAACTAGGGTTGCACATGGGTTGGATTGGGTCGCTTTTGGCCTCACCCACCACCCAACCCACTGATGGCGGGTAACAGAAGTTGTCACCCGCAACCAACCCAACATTACAATGGGTCGATTTTCACCCAACCCACATTACGGTGGGTTGGATCGAGTGGGTGGTGGGTTACCCATCATAAAATACAATGAACATTACATTACAGTTACAGACTTACGGTCTTAACTTACCTGTATACAAATAACTAAGAGTCTTACAGATTGGATGTAATATCTTTTATCAAAAAGCTGACCCCAAGTCAAGTGTAGACAATTAACATCATAAGAAGTTACTTAAAAGTGTTTACAAAATAAAAATCCAGAGAAGTAAGAAGTTGGTGCAAAGTTGCAAATCAAATATGCAAAGTGATAAAGTCAGACAATAACAAGAAATGATTTCAACCGTTCAAAGCTCAAAAGATAAAAGAGTGTGTTACTAGATCCTAGTCTCACCTTCGGTTGTTGGTTTGCTATTAGTGACGATGTTGATTGATTGCAGCTGGTGATGTTGTGATTTGATTTACAAAGCGAAGAGAAAGTGAAAAAAAAAGTAACTGAGTCTGAGAGGGAGAGAATAGGCTGTCTCTGAAGGGAACTGAAGAGAAGTTAGCGATGATTAAGGTTAGAGAATTATATATCATTACTTCAACGGCTGTGGTTCATCTACGATAGGTAATCTAAGGTTCAGAATTAACTTAGAAATATTTAGGTGGATGGGTGGGTTGGGTCGGGTGAGGGAAGCTGTCACCCACAGTCAACCCACCATATGATGGGTTTTGATGCTGTGACCCATAGTCGACCGCTTCTAGGTGGGTTGGGTCGGGTGTGGGTTTGGTTGGTGGGTTGAGTCGGTTTTGTGCAGACCTAGAAAGAACGATAGTTTTATGTTGCAGCAGAATCTGCGATTGTGTGTGTGCGTCCAATGTTCTTCGTCTCCTTCTTCTTCAGCGGCAGCCGAGACCTTCTCTGCAATTCGTTCCTGAGCCCTCTGTTGGCTCTCACAACACCCCAAAACTTTCGACAACTCCCCCAAGGTCTCGAACCACCCTATTTATACATCACAGGGCCATAAAATCTTCACCAAATCTTCCAATATTTCTTTCTTCTTATTCACGGCCAAGCCACGAGAATATTTCTGTTTTATTCTCTCTTTTTACACGTCTTCTGTTGGCTAACAAACCATCCTTATTCGATAGTCCAAATCCTGTAAGGAATGTCTTCTTCTAAAACAACTTCTTTCCTTGTTTAACAAATCCAAATAACATAATTATTCTTCCCGTGGAAATAGTTATTCTGTTTCGGGAATTACAAGATTTCTTCCCCTTTTTTATGATTCCAGCCCATATACCTTCCTTGTTTCGATAAAACATAGTGATACCAAACCAACTACACGTGAAAACTCGAGTAAATCTCGTCCAAACACAAAACAGAGAACCGATATTATTTCCCATGTTGTATCGAGATATATAAGGAACCAGGCCCAAACCAATCCAAAACAACCAAGAAATCCGAAAGAAATTCATCCGAATCTTGTCCAAGAAATCTCGTTATTTAATCGAGATAATTTGTGAAAACTTTCCTTTTTTACATGAAGAAATCTCTGAGAAATCTTGTTTGAATGCAATCACCAAATCCCTATCCACATAACCATAAATCCCGAGAAATTCTCGTTCAATTCTGATCTGAAAAGTTCGCAGCTGAGTCTGCAAATTTCCCGCCAATTTTGTTTTCAAACCATGAAGAAGATAGGATACCTCCTAACCACAACATGGGTGCCTTTAGCAAATGCCTTTAAGGATGCCCTGGGGTTCAAATAACGATGGGTTTCCCCTTATCGACTGGGTTCCCCTTATCCATTTAAGGGGTGTAAATAACACATGTTTTAGGAGCCTTTAGTAATTTTCTCCGGAGGTCCAAATGCCATTTTTCGAGTAAATTTCTCCATAATAGCATATTTCTCCGAATACACCTACAAAAATATAAAAAGCCAAAAAAGTAGAAAATGAGCACTAACAAAATAGATAATTGAGATCAAAATAGACACATAAATGCATCTATCAGTTATAACACACGGGAGGTGTGGGTATTAGGTTTCCCAGTTGCTAGAGTTCTCCTTTATATAGTTTTCAAATCAGGGTTTGCAATTCAAGTTACCTTGGTAACAAAGCATTCAATATTAACTGTTAGATGAAAAACCTGATTCAACCAAGCTAATATCTTTCAACCGTTAGATCGAACTTAGCTTGTTTCACACAAATGAAATGTACCCTCATTTAGGTTTATGTAACTGTACCCAAACGTGTACACTATGTTGGTTCACAAATAGTTAACCGAGGTTAGCCATATGATTACTCTCATATCAACCTTATTCATCTTAACCATAACTAGTTCAAATGACTCAAATGAAACTAGTTAAAGAGTTGTTCAATTGCTATATTCTCATAGAATTATACAAGAACACAATTGAAGTAAAATCCAGTTTGATTCACTCGAATCAATCATGAACATTATAGCCACGGTTTGCAAAGATTGCATTCCTTTTTATATAAATCTTTATGTTCATGTTTAAAACCGATTTTAGAACTTTAACCTTCAGATATGCAAACGTGTACGCATACTTGAAATACCCGGACCAAAATTGAGTTACGCCAGTACGCAAATGGGTACGCGAAATTCAAATCTTAGCAGAAATTCTCGGTCATGAACCTGTACGCCAGTACGCAAATGGGTACACATACTTAGGTTCTCAGATTTCTCAAACCAACAGGTACGCAAACGGGTGCGCATACTATGGTTCCCGGACATGGATTACATATGTGCAAGAGTGCACAACATGACATATCCAATAATGGTTAAGTGTTCTAAACTCTTATTTCAATCATTGAAACTTTCTAAGAGGATGACAATAGTCGTTTTCACACACTATTAGCATCAAAGCAATTTTCAAGTTATTAAAATAATCATAACGAAACATTCCAAGGCAACACCAAATGATTGTATCTGAAAATGCGGGGGGGTCTAACAACCACACCCAACAATTTGTTTGGAAATCTGAGAGGACTTACTCCAATACACTTTATAGAGAATCAACTAGACAGTCAGACTCAATCTAAAATTAAGTATATCAAAGAGTTTAATATCTCTAACTCTTAATTCAATCCGCAATCAGCAAATAGAAATCTGCGAGCCTGATTGAATATAAGAGGAGTAACTTGAACGGTACCAAAGACCAATGTTCAAGTGTCAATCAATATAAATCAACAACCCAAGGTTGGATATTCTAATTGATTGATATTAACGCACAACCTGTGATATTTCAATTATATAACAAAATATAATGCGGAAAAGAAATAACACAGACACCAGAATTATGTTAACGAGGAAACCGCAAATGTAGAAAAACCCCTGACCTAGTCCAGATTGAACACCACACCGTATTAAGCCGCTACGTTACACTATCCTACTACCAATTAACTTCGGGGACCGCACTGTATTGAACCCTAATCAATCTCACATTGATTCAAGGGACAGTTGCGCTCCTTGCGTCTCTAATCCCAGCAGGATACTATGTACTTGATTCCCTTAGCTGATCTCACCCACAACTAAGAGTTGCTATGACCCAAAGTCGAAGACTTGATAGACAAATCAGTCTCACACAGAAAAATCTATAGGATTGAATAAATCTGTCTCTCACAGAGTTTTTGTTCCGTCTTTTGATAAATCAAGGTGAACAGGAACCAATCGATAACCCGGACTTATATTCCCGAAGAACAACCTAGAATTATTAATCACCTCGCAATAATCTTAATCGACTAGCGAAAGAAGATATTGTTAAATCACAAACGATGAGACGAAGTTGTTTGTGATTACTTTTCTATCTTGCCTATCGGAGATATAAAATCTCGAGTCAATTATTCCAATGGTACTCAACACGATAGAAACAACAAGATCATATCACGCAACTACAAGATAATAGTTGGGTCTGGCTTCACAATCCCAATGAAGTCTTCAAGTTGTTAACCTACGGGGTTTCGAGAAGAAACCTAAGGTTAAAGGAGAATCGACTCTAGTTATGCAACTAGTAACACACATGAGGTGTGGGGATTAGGTTTCCCAGTTACTAGAGTTCTCCTTTATATAGTTTTCAAATCAGGGTTTGCAATCTAAGTTACCATGGTAATAAAGCATTCAATATTAACTGTCAGATGAAAACTTAATTCAACCAAGCTAATATCTTTCAACCATTAGATCGAACTTAGCTTGTTACACACACATGAACTGTACCCTCATTTAGGTTTATGTAACCGTACCTAAACGTGTACACCATGTTGGTTCACAAATAGTTAACCGAGGTTAGCCATATGATTACTCTCATATCAACCTTATTCATCTTAACCATAACTATTTCAAATGACTCAAATGAAACTAGTTAAAGAGTTGTTCAATTGCTATATTCTCATGGATTAAACAAGAACACAATTGAAACAAAATCGGTTTGATTCATTCGAATCAATACATGAACATTATAGCAACAGTTTGTAAAGATTGCATTCCTTATTGATAAATGTTTAGGTTCACGTATAACCGACTTTAGAAAAGTAACACACTTAAGTATGCGTACAGGTATGCGTACTTAAGTAACCGGATTTGAGTTTGTTTTTGTTTTCAAACTCAGCAGAAATTCACGGACGTGAACTTTCCGCCAGTACACGTACTTTAGGTAACCAGATGAGTTTGGTTTTTGTTTTCAAACTCATCAGAAATTCACGGACGTGAACTTCCGCCAGTATGCGGACCCAGTCTCCTACAACCTTTTTGTATACACACAAGTATGCATACTTTAGGTTCCCGGTTTTGGACTTATACAGCGAACACACTATGCTTATATCCAAGGATGGTTACAAGATTCTAAACTCTTTATTTTAATCATTGAAACATTCTTCTATAATGATAATAGCCGTTTTCACACACTATTAGAATCAAAGCAATTTTCAAGATATTGAAATAATCATTATCAAAACATTCCAAGCCTACATCAAATGATTGTATCACAAAAACCATGTAAGATGTTACTCATCAATTTTCTCATGATATTAGATGAACTTGGTCGAAGCGGAAGCTTACCAACACATATTTCGAGAAATATGTAAGCTAGATATACTCAAATTTCGAAATCTCAAATGTGTATATAGAAAACTATATCGTAATACGACTTATGTATCAATATAGGAGATAGAGTAGAATTAGACTTTCCAAGTGATAGATGAGTTTAAGTCTCCACATACCTTTGCCGATGAAGTTCCACAAGATCCCCTTAGTAGTTCTTCGTCTTCAAATGATAAACGCCGTGAAAACTAAGCTCAACTACACAATCTATGTCCTAGTCCGAGACATCTATAAATAGGCTAGAAATCAAGACTTATAGTTTTGATCACTAACATTGACAAACATGCTCGAGATAGCAACGCATGCGAGTTCGACCGAGCAGTGCTCTAACAATCTCCCCCTTTGTCAATTTTAGTGACAAAACTATCAATACATATGGATTACAAAATAAATAAAAATTGTAGCTTCTCATCCAAATGCTTGATCTCCTTGGCATCTTCAACACGACTTGAAAACTTCGGCACTTACAAGTACTCCATGATTCTAAACGTGTTCAACTCAGCAACATAGTTGTTGAAGATCCGTAGGGATAACAATGAGAAAACAAATGCTCTCAATCATTGTTATACAGTGTCATAGTATTATTACACAACATCAAAGTTCAATTGTATCACAAATTTCACAACATTACTATGGTGATATGTATCACTCCCCCTTAGTCAATACTTCATCTCAACATGCAAACCACTCCCCCTTACATAATGATCCGTAAACCATTGGTGGGTTTGTTTGCAAAATTCACGATTTCCAGGAATTTATAATCCAAGGGGTTACAAATTCTGGGATTCATGTAAATCCCTTGTGTGTTTGGTAACTCACTTAAAATTCATAGGATTCATAGAATTATTTTGTTCTAAAGTCCATATACTGTTTGGTTTTACCTTTGGAATCTTAAAATTGAATATATATGGGATTTAGAGTTAAAAAAAAGTAGGTCCATAAATCCCTTGATAAGTTTCCAAGCAAATCTTAGGGGGGAGGGGTAGGACTCCATATGGAGGATTTGCTGGAAAACTGATTCCCGTGAGAAACGTGATTCCAGGGATTTGGGCAACCAAACAAAACGAGGGAAACGTAATTCCACCAAATCCCCGGGAACCAGAAATCCCACCTCTAAAATTCTACAAACAAACCCACCACATAATGATCAACTCAATTGGTCATATTCGACATAAGAAAACTTACGGAGCAACATGATAGGTGTTATAAACACCTTAATATTTATCTATTGTTTATGCTTTCTTTGTTATTTTTCTTGTGAATTATGTATCTTATGTGTGAATTTGAGTTGATTAGGTGCAATGGAGTCATTAGGAGAAAAAGAAGGAAAAATCATTGATTTGGAGCGAAAAGCACAAAAAGGTCAATTCACGGGTGTTGATGGTGGTTTTTAAACAAGGGGTAAAATCGTAAAACCCCATGACCTAGTGTTACCCGCAACACATTAACTAAGAGCATTTAACTCAGGTGTAAATAATTAATAGGGGTATTTTTTTCAAAATACCAACATTAGGTTTTCGACACTTAACCCTAATTCCAAAACCAAGCCGCACACCGCGCACCATGGCAACAACGCTAAACCAAGTCGCACACTTTCGCACCATGGCAACAATGCCAAACCAATCCGCACACCGCGCACCATGGCAACAATGCCAAACCAAGCCGCACCCTCGCGCACCATGGCAACAATGCCAAACCAAGCCGCACATCACGCACCATGGCAACAATGCCAAACCAAGTCGCACACTGCGCACCATGGCAACAATGCCAAACCAAGCCGCACACTGCGCACCATGGCAACAATGCCAAACCAAGCCGCACACTACGCGCCACTGCAAAAATGCCAAAACCAAGCCGCACACTGCGCACCATGGCAGCGACGCCAAAACCAAACTACCTATCACACTCATTGGCAACCATGCCAAACTAAGCCGTTATGCCATTGGCACATGCCAAATATAGCGCCATAGGCTTACAAACCATGCAACCTAGGCCAAGTCAGCCACACATGCTATTGGCACATGCCAACATGCTCGCCGGTAGCTTCTACCAAGGCCACGGCCCTAACGGCCACGCATGCCATTGGCACATGCCAACGTGCTCGGCTGGTAGCCTTTCCTACCAAGGCCACGACCCTAACGGCCACGCATGCCATTGGCACATGCCAACGTGCTCGCTGGTAGCTTTTCCTACCAAGGCCACGGCCCTAACGGCCACGCATGCCATTGGCACATGCCAACATGCTCATTTGGTAGCTTTTCCTACCAAGGCCACGGCCCTAACGGCCACGCATGCCATTGGCACATGCCAAACACACACGCTGGTAGCCTAACTTGCAAACCGTGCAACCTACCACCAAGGCATTCGCACATGCCATTGGCACATGCCAAATACACACGCTGGTAGCCTAACTTGCAAACCGTGCAACCTACCACCAAGGCATTCCGCACATGCCAAACACACACGTTGGTAGCCTAACTTGCAAACCGTGCAACCTACCACCAAGGCATTCCGCACATGCCATTGGCACATGCCAAACACACACGCTGGTAGCCTAACTTGCAAGCCGTGCAACCTACCACCAAGGCATTCCACACACGTCATTGGCACATGCCACATGCTCCCCTAGCAGCACCACTTGCACTCAAGATGCAACCAACACTCGAGACATCAACACAAACCGGGGATGCTTTCCGTGGTTTTGGTTTGGCGGTCACACTTGCAACAGACACTACGCTCACATTAAGAAAGCGTGAAAAGGAATAAAGCGGTCAAATAAATGAGGAAATAATGGTGAAAACGTTTTCACCCATTAACACCATGCGGTTACCACCTCCTCTCATTATTTCACCCTTTACTCTCTTCCTTCATGAGACCAGGGTACGTTTCAATCTCGACTTGTATAAATAGGTCTTACCTATTTCCACCGACAACAAGTCTCAAAGAGAAAATACACACTCTCAGAAAAGGCAACTTTGCAAGCTCTCCAAAAAAGCTTTCATCTCTTGCAAGCTTCCCAAAGCTTTTACTTTCTGATACAAGTCGAGATACTACTCTCCCAGAATTATTATGGTCTCAACACCTTTCTTGGCTTCCCTCCCCAAATCAACCCTTCTCCTCCACTTTGTGACCGAAGCAAGTCCTGAACGCCATTTCTTGGTTTATGCTTGGGACTTGTCATGCATTGATCTCTCGAATCTATAAAGTGCTCACGAGTAGCACATTTGTTTAGGGTTTGAACCGGTTTCTCACTCACCTACCGAATTTACCAAATCGCAAACGATTTTTACCCATAAACAATTGGCGACCACAAGTGAGGATTGATCTTTCGATTCTAATATCAAATTCCGCTTCCATCCTCAAATTTCGCGCAAGCATGGTCGGCTATCAGCGATCTCCACAAACATTGATCCCGCTCAAGGTCATGATAACTCCTCAATTTCCTCGGAAGCAATACCACCAATGAAGAGGTCCCAAGACTGGCACTCGACAAGTGCTCGGAGATCCACGCCAAAACATGGACCTAATGAAGGATGCGATTAACAAAGATACTCGACTTCCTCATCAATCTAACATCTGGGCTAAGTGATTCATGTTCCCCAGGAGATCAAGAGCAGGGACTAACATCCCAAATGAACATTCTCAAATCAACGGTTTCGTCACACGACCGGAAGCCGACGGACATCAGAGGCGACCATGTTGGTAGAAAACTTATGTGAATTGCCGCACCTCTCCAAGGACCAATGGATAAAAACATTCTCTCGCTATCAACCGAATAACACTAAACGCATCACTAGTTCCCCGCACCCACGGGGACTCCAAGGATCGCCGAAGACCCGCCAACAATATTCTTTTCACCGATGACGACATGATGGTAGAAGACGGCCGGTCAAACCGGCCTTATGTTACGGCTCTCGCCAAGAACATAGCATTTCCGAAGAGCGCTCATTGAAACGGGCATCTTCCAATGTCATCACTCTCAAGACACTCAAAGCTGCCAGGGTGCGACCTAACGAGATCGTCTCGACAACCCACTACGATGACAGATTTCAAGGCAACCAAACTAGCACATACGGCTACATCAACTTGGAGCTGGCGGTAGGACCAATCCAATCAAGCGTGAAGTTTGAAGTAATTGAAAAAGAACCAGATTACCACATGATAATCTTTGGGAAGGCCGTGTTTGCACAATCTCAAAATCGCCCCTTCAACATACCACCAATGCCCTGAAAACAAGATTGAACGGAGAAGTTGTTCGCATTCCACGTCACTTGTCCCCTATGCACCACCCACTCGCGTGAAGCACATGGGCCGAAGGAGGGTTCAAAAGGCGTGGCGACCAAGATTCACGCTTTCTGCTACAAAATGGACATCGCTCGTAGATAGCGACAAACCGGAGATACCCCGCAGTAGGAGACCGTCCTTCCACCATCTCCCTCGTAAGGAAGACCCGGCTTCCTCTCGCCACGGCGTAACCCGTGCCCGCACTAAGCGAGAGTGCACCCTTACCGTAAGACGAAGCAAAAAGGGAAAGCTCACACATTATCACCGGCTGTTAGCAATTAGCGGAGACCATGACCCGCCTCTCCGCCCCGAAAGAATGTCTTCACAATAACTGTGAGGAAGTTCCGGACGCCCCTCGAAGATACAAGATGGGACCGACTTAACCACCGACGAACTCGAAATCGTCAATATAGGGAATGAGGAATTTCCGCGACCCATTCCCGATCGGCCGACTCTACATCCCGCGAACGCCCAAAGCTAGTCGACCTACTCAAAGAATAATGACGTCTTCGCATGGACTTGCGAAGAAATGCCCGGCTTGATGGAAAATGGTCACCCACCATCCGCATGTGATACCCGGATCCAAACCACCAAGCAGCCTCCAAGACAATTCGGACACGACGTAGAAGAACAAATCAAGGCGGAGGTCCGTAAATTACTAGCCGCTGGTTTTGTCAAACCTATTCACCATCCTACTTGGTTGGCCAATATCGTTCCCGTTAAAAAGAAGAATGGTCGATCAGGATCTTGTCGATTTCGAGATCTCGAAAAGTGTCGCCTAAAGACGATTTCCCGCTACCTAACATCGACATGCCGGGTAGACGCTACCACAAAGGGACATGGTATGTTCTCTTTCATGGATGGATATAGCGGCTACAACCGTATAAAGATGTATGAGCACGACGCGAGTAAGATCGCTTTCCGAACCTCTCGGAAACTTCTATTACACCGTAATGCCTTTCGGTTTGAAGAACGCTGGCGCTACTTACCAATGCGCCATGACTACCATCTTCCACGATATGATGCACAAGCAAGTCAAAGATTACGTAGATGATGTGGTGGTTAAATCGATGACTCGAGCGGATCATCCAGAAACGCTTCGGCAAGTGTTCGAAAGATGCCGCGAATACAAGTTGAAGATGAATCCGTTGAAATGCGCCTTTGGTGTCTCTTCGGGGAAATTCTTGGGATTCCAAGTAACGGTACGCGAATAAAAGTTGATCCAAATCAAACGCAAGCTATCCTCACGATGCCGCCACCACGAACCGTAAGGGAACTCCGGAGTTTCATGGGCAAGGTAAACTACATTCGCCGCTTCATACACGGGGCGGCACACATCACCACTACGTTCTTGTGGACTCAATATCGCGACAACAACAATTAACCAAGGCAACGGATAACAACGTTGCGAATGAGTGGCAGAGTTAAATATGAATGACACACCGGACGACGATAGGAGGATATGAAATCTGGCGAAAGTTAAGAAGTGTCGCGAGTATGAATACTTGTACGCTTTCACACTTCACGAGACATTCCCGAAAATAAAGGACAGCTTTAGTCATTATTCACTATGTATTACCCTATATAAAGGATGAGTGAATCACATAGAGGGTTCTCTTGGGGGAGAAAAAAAGCAAGTCATTAGGAGAGAAAAACAGAGAGAATGTTTGTAAGTTCTTAAGTGTAATTCCATTTTCCTGTAAACATTTAAAGAAAATTATTAATAAACATTCATAATTGTTCATCTATTATCTTTTGAATGGATTAGTTAAACAAAATATAGTGAGGGGTGTATTGTGGGATTTCCTGCAACTACATTTACTCCTCTGCTAAAAAAAGGAGCGAATTTCACATGGACTACGTCTCAGCAAAAAGCATACCAGAAGATCCAGCAAATACTGTCCTCCCCAACCGTCATGAAGCCTCCTATGCGAGGGAAACCACTATGTCTCTACACAGCCTTTAAGCGATCTCGCCATCCGTGAGTTCTCCTCGCAAGAGGACGACAAAGGAATGGAATACCCCATATACTATTTCGGGTCGAATGTTGAGAGACGCTGAACTCAGATACCCCAAGGCGGAAAAGGCGTGTTTAGCACTGATTCATTCCATCCAGAAGTTCAGGCACTACCTCCTTTCCAATAAGGTGGTGCCAGTGTCTGATGCGTGTCGTAGGTGCTCAAATTAAATTACTTATTTCCACACAATTAACTGGTAATATAATGGAAGTAAGGATCGTTCCCACGAAGAGCAGGGAGATTTAGTTGTCAAAAGTGTCACAATGGGGTTTGTTTTTGATTTAAAGTAAATAACAAAGCAATTGAAAATAATTAAGTTGCAAGCAATGGAGAGAAATATGATCGGGAATCCTTCTTCGTTACTAAACCGTCATCAAGTTATTATATTTATCCATTAATACTATTAATCACAAATTATTACCAACCGTGGAATAACAACTAGCTCGGTGCTATCCCTAAATCCCTTAAATCACTGGGTACCTAAGCTCTCCAATACCGCATTCTATTCTTCGAAACCACCTAGTAGTAGCTCACTCAAGGTGTAATTTGTCCGAATGCTTTATCTTTTGTGAATTATAGATTGATCCTAGTAGTTAGACTCTTAGCTCAAGGTCCACTTTCTAGTGTTGTTTATACACACAATCACTACACAAAATCCCTCTGCAAGGTCTTGTGTTCTCTATTTTTGTATGAATCATTCGACTATTACTTATCTCCTAACTCAATATTAGCATTTGATTTAATCAACAAATTAATTCAGTTGGCCACCTAAACAATCTATCAATCAATCATAAATATTTTAATTAGTAAAAACAATCAATAATCATGTGAAGAACTTCAAAATAGATTTATATAATAACTCAAATCATGTTTAGAACTTAGAATTCATCCCCAATCACTAAGAAGTTTAGCTACTTATGGTACTAACAAAACCCATGAGTTTCATATGAAAAAATGGTAAAGAAATAGTTACGGTGATGAATCGCTCCAAAACCCTAGCTTTTCTTCTCTTGAGTTCTCCTCTCCAAAACTTGATAAAAGATTATGTGTTTCTCCCAAAAATATTAAGAAGTTCTCTTATGTAGGTGTCCCAAATTGTAGTTGCGCCCGTGTGCCAAATCCCGGTCGAAATAAGTTGCGACCACTTGCCAATTTCCC
Organism: Papaver armeniacum; assembly: GCA_023531295.1. Classification (NCBI taxonomy): domain Eukaryota; kingdom Viridiplantae; phylum Streptophyta; class Magnoliopsida; order Ranunculales; family Papaveraceae; genus Papaver; species Papaver armeniacum. Next base: position 1,189 of record JAJJWW010000311.1, on the reverse strand, counting down.
AAAGAGCTCACGCCCAAGTCTTGGTCGTGCTAAAACTAACCCACATAGCTATTGGGGTCACGCAGAAGATTAAGGTCCGGCCCATATCCTTTGCGTTTTGTCATTGAATCGGAAACTCTAAACCGACAAAGATATTTCTTTTCTTTTCCTATGAATTCTTTTCTTTCTCCCCTCGAGTTTACATACGGTGGTAAAATCCATCCGTAACTTCGCTCGCGATATTCTCATGGACTGAAGTTGTATACGGTTTGAATAACACACCGTAAGTTAACCTAAATTCCCCGAGATTGTGTACGGACGGAAACAACACCGTAGGTGCGCAGAAGTTCGCTACGGTGGGAAAATCCTCCGTAAGCTTCCCTGAACTTCTTATACTCTTTCATTCACTCTTCTCCCTGTCCGAAAGCACAGATTCCTACTCCTCCGTTGTCATTCAAACATCCGAAAGCATCATCGATTACAACCATCTCCTCGAGCTATCTTGTAATTAATGTTCGAATCTCAACCGCCATCATCGGTGATAACCAAATGCAACTCTTACAATCATCAACAACATCATTCCCCGTAGAGCTCAACCTTCGCCGATCAGGCAACCACACGCCAAGCTTCATCTTGATATAAACTTGACTTTCATTCTCATATGCGCCTCTACTTCTTCCTCCATCGAGCCGAGATCATTCCATCAAGATCTTGCAACAAGCGTCAATTCCGGTAAAACTTCATCACTAAACTCTCTTCAATACCACAACTATTACCGAAGTCTCACTGCCATTCTCCATTGGAATTTACCAACTCCAACTCGAGATTGCAGCGTCACCCCATCGACCGCACTACTCCATATCTCTAATCGTTTATCTCTAGCTTCTCCGTTGGCTCCACAGCCTTTTTCCATCCATCTCGCGTCATTACAACACCAACAAAATGGACCATCCTATCGCTACTTCTTTCTCGACTCACCGGCAACAACCATCAGCCCATTCTTATTTCATAAGCTGCGTAAATCCTAGCTCGCTTATTCCGTTATAGCTTCCCACTCCTCTACATAGTTATAGTCATGTCTGCAAATGGCAGTGACATACAACTTCTTTCAATGGTAAAACATCACACTACCATTCCCCGTATTTATTCTACTCGAAATGCTCTCCATATCCTTCGCTGATCATCGATTCATCCCCAGAATCCTAAGTTC